>CAEGAF010002600.1:0-11780 GCA_903067075.1 Micropoecilia bifurca
TTAAGAAACCGCTTCTGCAGAACCTTTATGACAGCATAAAGTAGGCTAAAAGATCTCTAAACACACAATGCATTTCAGTATCCAAGGATTTTTAAGAACAGATAAGGCACCTCGCCAGTGACTTTGAGCAATAACACAATTATTCAGCAATTTTAGGAAGGTTTGTCTATTTTAAACCTCGAACATTTGTAACGAATCATTAGAAAAATAGGAACAAGTCAGCGAAGAAAAAACAGACACAAAAGATAAAATCTCTAAATTCTGAAAAAAAAGCTAAATATACTAGTTGGGCTTATGAAGAAACCCTCTATGCTTTAAATAGCATAACGGTTTAAAAGATAAGCTTTGGATTTGAATTACGCTTGTTTACAGAGTAAGGCTCTGTACACACAAAGATGGGCTTGATATATTTTTGTAAAATACTAAAAAAAAATGATTGTGCACCCAACATGATGCAGCACTTTAGAAAATTAAGTAGCAGGAAAGCCAGGCCAATCGGTGGCACTGCAACACTTACATTAACAGTTATTTGTCAGAGAGTGAAGCGTCTTAGGAAATGAAGAAGAAATGGAGCTTCGACACCATTGTTTAAAAAATGGCCACATGGAAACATCAAACCAGCATTCTGAAATGTATCTACTCCAAAAGCTTGAAGTAAACACATGGCTCACTGACAACAGTAAAACATAACAGCATCCACCATAGAGATACATCTGAAAATAAGACCATTTATATATCATCAGAGGCATTCATGTCTGCAAGAATATTCTCAATTTTCTTGGGGTGAGTCTCAGAACTTTTTTTTAGTTTTCAGAACACTATTATGTTACATTTCATGTAACTGGCAGGCAGATCTATGTCTGCCCGGCCTCAAGTTGCCCTGCCGCGACTGTGCTGAGTTTACTGTGATGGTAACGAGGCGGTGAGCAGTAACACAAGCCACACCAACCAACTGCATCTAGTAGCCGTTTCATTAATCTGGTTTCCAGAGAGTCATCATTCAAATAGCCATATCATCCTCATTTTATTTTTGATTTCCATGTGTTTGTTTGATGTCATTAAAAAGCTTAGAATCCAAACCCTTCATAATCTCTAAAGGTCCCAGTGATTCTTGTTCCTGGTTTTGTCTTGGCCATTCACATTCAGTTTGGGGTGCTCCTTACTTTCTATAAGGAGCACCCTTCTTCAGAAAGAAGATTGATGTAGTATGTGAGTCTGGTAATGAATTAAGAGGCCACAAATCAACTTAAAACCAGCCAATCAACTGTCTGGGAAATAGTCAACAAGTGGAGGGACAACAACTGCCAACATACCCAGGTCTCGCCATCCAAGTAAGCTGATCTTGAGAGCCAACTGCAAGCTGCCAAAAATAGTCTTGGAAATGCTTAAAATGTCAACAAGGGACACACAGAAAACTCTTGCTACTTTTGATGTGAAAGCACATGCCTGTAGTTTTACAAAGAGTCAGCTTTCATGGGAGGCATGGACAAAAGAAGCATTTGCTCTCTAAGAAAAATCCAAAGGCCAGACTGAAATTGGACGTCGAGAACAAAAACCCAGACCACAGTTTTGGGCAGATGAGTCTAAAGCTGAATTTTGTGAACACTGTTCCAGAGGACATTGCATTGACCAAATGCAGCATTTCAGGAAAAGAACACCATACCAACTATGCCACATAGAGGTTAAAGTGTCATAGTTTGGAGACTCTTTGCTTTGACCTATCCAGCTCATCATCATAGAAATCGCCATGAATTCTGCCATGTCTGGCGGATGCTTCTAGAAAATACTAGGCCATCTGTAAAGCCAATAAAAGCCAAAGCAGAACTCTATCCTGCAACATGACGGTGACTCAAAAGACATCAGTAATGCAACATGGGCCCAGCTGAGAGGAAACTGGAAGTCCTAGGCCAGGCCAAAGCCCTCATTCTGATCTCACTGCCATTCTGCGTGGTGACTTTAAGCAGGTTGTTTGTGATAGAAATTTTTCAAACATCTCACTCCTGAAAGTGAGGTGAGGAGTGGGATGAACTTTTCTCTAAACTATGTAAGAGGTTAGTTGATGGCTAGAAGAAGTGGCTTACTGAGCAAAAGGTGATAAGACTTTTCTTCAGTTAAAAGTCACTTTTTTTAACTACAGTCAAATCCATTTCTTTAAAAAAAGAGGTTCAACATCTAAATGTAGACATTTCATAATACGAACTGTATGCTATTGATTATTTGTTGAGGATATTAAAATGTAAGTGTTTCTCTGAGTGATGAAGCTGCTGCTGTAATATAAGATTGAGCATATTTCAAAAGTTAGAGACTTGAAACACATTTACACACACACACACACACACACACACACGCATACACGCAGAACTTACACTCAACTACCCTCTTTAGCATGTGCAGCAAAAATAAAATATTAATTTCCATTACGCAAGCTTAATCAAATATACCTCCAACTTCACTTCGTAAACAAGAAATGTATCATTATGTCATTCCAACTGTTCTAACGTGTCTACTATTTTAACATATTTAGTTGTGACATGAGAGGTAGCATTCTTAATTGCGTGCATGTAAAAGCATCTGCCCAAGCACAAAATGTGTAATCTATGCTTTTCCTGCTGGGATTAGTGAGAAATGTTGTGGTATGCCTATCACAAAGTATTAGGAAGGGGGAAAAAAAGCAAACGGCAGCAATATGGACCTTCTATGGCATAAAATTTTCTGCCACCACAAAAAAAATGTTCAGTACACAGCATGCATCTTGAAACTACTGTTAACATTAAAACAGACTGAAGATGAACGTGTGTATTTTAACTTTATTTTACCTTTTTTTGTTTCCCTGTGCATTGCTTACTGAGATCTCACATATAAATATGTATTGGCTTTATCTTCTCTTCCCCCTTAATATCCGGCCCCTATTACTTCACCGCAGAAATGGTAATTACAATCACACTAAACAGGCTTGTACCGTATCAAAAATTAATTAATATCAAATTTATTTGGGTTATCCACTACTAAAACACCAGGTTTTTGCATGCTAATGTAACATATTTTGAAAAAAAAAAGAAAAATTCCTGCGATTCAATTACTTGTGGAATATCATTAAAGGCAACACATATGCAGTTTAATTTGTGTGGACTATTTAAGTCACGCCAGAGCTGCAGAATCCCCTTCCTCTGTAAGTGGATTAATTAATTTGAATCAATAAAGTCTCTTAGTTGGGTTGTACCAGTCCCCTAGAAAAATAATGCAACACAAAGCCTTATCAGCTGCAGTGCCAATCTGAACCACCACTTTACGCTCAAAAATGAAGTTTTACTGAAGCAATTAGAGGCAGATGAGTTTAACTACGTCTTTTAGTTTATTTCCATGTTGAAGGTTTGTGTATGCGTGGGTGTGTGTGTGTTTGTGTGTTTGCATTCAATACAGAAGCATAAAACTAAAACTCCACTAGCCTACATTTCTGCAAATAAAATCCTTCAGATGTTTGCCCTTTTTATAAATCTGAACAATTATTTTACAAATTGTATCTTCAAGTCTCCTGTAGAAGAATAATAATATAAAACTCACAGTGATCATGGTTTCAATCTTTCCATTTGTCTTACTTCCATTTGGATAAGTTTTAAGCAAATTTGGCAACCATCATGAGCACTTATTTTAAAGTTAACCCGTACAGCACAATTGAAATGATTTCAGATATAAAACATTCAAAACACACATTTGGAAGGCTTTTGGAGCATATTTTAATTTTTAAAGAATACATACTGTAGTTTAAAAGCTTTTTGTTATACTTTGACTTGCTGATTTTGATTTTACTGAAGAAACTATAATAAAGCAGAGTAAAAACAGTGCTCACTAATATCTCTTTAGCAACTTATCTTTGTGACGAGCACCATTAGGGCCGTTAGCATTTCTAAAACCCCCGATTCTGTGTGCTTTCCTGGAAGATTTAGATCTTTAACTCTGACAGTTCTTAAAGTTCCAACATTTCCAAATTCAACATCTTTCATAGCAAAGAGATTGAGTAGCCATTTTGATGATCCTGTTGTTTGCTCTAAATTTCAGTCACTCAAAGGCTCCACAAATGGACACCCTGGTGTGGCAAAAGATATCTGAGATAATACAGTTTTATTTAAAATACTCGCATGTCTTTTCTGTCTTTTACATCAGATTTAAAAATAACTCAGTGATAGTGAAAGAAGCTTGAATTGTTTTCATTTTGTATCAACTTCTACACTGAAGAGTGCTATCAGGACTGTGTTATTGTAGTTTCAAGAGATAGTGTACAAAAATAACTGATCATCATCCATCCTACATGTAGTTTCCATGTGTTTGTTGTGATAAACATGTCGCATGAGGTCCTCAGATGCATGATCTTGTTTTCTATTTATTATTTTTTACTTTTTTCATGCTACTCTATGAAATAACACAAAATTAAAAAGTAGACAACCAAAATGATTAAACATGATATCAAACTGTTTTTTTCCCCCAGCCACCTTTTCCTTCAATAGCAACTTTGGAAAAACGTCATCAGTCCACATCAGTTTGTTTGGTTTATATACTGTAGTGACAGCATGGCATCGTTCATATTAAAAGAAAGAAACCAGAAACTGAAAATCCATAATTCAAACACATTAGAGGCTTAGGACATAAATTCATAATTTTTTCTTTGACTGAATGAAATACTAAACATTTTATTGCCAATGAATAGAAATGCATGTAACCCATAAGAACATATGGATTTAAAAAAAAACTCCCCATTTGACAGGATTTGTTTGTAGCAGCAGGAGACTGAGTTGCTTGATGAGTCACTATGACGACTCGGCAAAGGAAAATTTATGTAAGGAACAATATTCAGCCTCCACATGTCAGTGTTAAACATTAGTTTTGCTGTTTTAGTGTCATTTTAAATTACTGGAAAAGCATAAAAGTGTCCTGCTATGCTTGAGCACATAAAACAGCTCCTGTGGATTACTTCCCATTTCTGTGTCCCTGTAAACTTGTAAAGCTGATCATTCATGGTACATCTGAATCCCACTTTCAATTAAGGATTTAGTACAGCTGTCTTCAGACATAAAGATTATATTGTGTGATTTGTGGCGGCTTCCTCTCCCGGTATTTCAGAGGGCTCAGTTTAGTTTTGATACTCAAAGAAAAGTCTCTCCAAAAATATTGCTTGTTATTTTGACAAACACACAAACACACACACACACACACACACACACACACACACACACACACACACACACACACACACACACACACACACACACACCCGCAGCCAGTGTGACTATGTGACAATTTGTCTTGATGCTTTGATTTTTGGCTGCAAAGTGACACAGTTGAATGAACTATTGCCTTACAGAACAAAGGTCTTGGGTTCAAAACCCAGCCTGGGGTCTTTCTACATGTACTTTGCATGTTCTCTCCTTTTTTTGCATCGTTTAACCTCGCTTTATGACAATCCCCTTCTCCAGCAAAACCTGTAAATATAGAAGCAAGTGCAGAGGATAAATGGATAACATATTTTATATTAATGGATGTCTTTGCTTACTTGACTTCTTTCATGCAACCTCATATTCTAATGGCCAAACATAGAGCTGTTTCAGAATATGTGTGCTGTGCAGGATCACCATTCTGTACAGTTTTAGTAAATTTGCTTGGGGTTGGTCATGTTGTATTTAGTCATGTAATTGTGATATTATCAGTGAATATTAGTTAGTGGCTACGACAGCAATAATAATTTTGGATATTGCTTGTGTAGATCTTTAAATCTGTTTATCTCCTAAGTTTTATGTCCAAATTTCTGACCCAAAATCAAGCAGGTGACAAAACGGTATTACAAAACTGACCCTGCTTTAACAGGAAGCGAGCATAGGTCAAAGTGAAGTGTTTTTCTTATAATGCATTTGATTAGATAACCCTCTGAAAGTGTATCTGCCTTCATAAAAATGTGTGTCTTAGCACAATTTAAATGTGCAAAGAAAAGCAATCAATTTAGAGAACCATTCTTTTCTGCCATGTCAGTCTATCAGTGGTTGTTAAGCAATTTTAAGCAATTTGGAGTCCACCTTGCAACTGTTAGAAAGTCATTTCTAACAGTTCACTAATCATCTCAGGATTAGATATCACAGCAAGTTTGCTCAGAGTTAAGAGGACGCAGCATTTGGAGAAATTGTGAAAAGTCAAAAAGGATATTCAAACATTAAAAGTACACAGCAGTACGCATTGTAAAACTAAGTACACTTACAGCTTGTTTCAAAGAATTGACAAGAAATTAAGCCTTCATCTAGAAACAACCTGAAAGCATGGTCAGCATTTACTTAGCTGCATTTGAATAAGTCACAAGACTTTTGGAGCAATGTGTTTTGGACGAATGTGACTGAAGTGAAAACATTATTTGGGGCAGGACAATGTTAAGTGAAAACCACAAACAGCCAGAAACAGCATTTTAGCACAAGAAAAGAAAAAAAAGAAAGAAAAAGTTTGTTGTTTTTTTCATGTGAATGACCTCTATATCAGAACAGGTACAAAGTTATGTACTGTTCAGAAAGAAAGAGTGAGAGAAGAAAGAAAATAAAAATACAGTCTGACTTTAGCCGTGCTTCAATTCTGGAACAAAGAAAATATTTGAACCCTTTCTTTATATTTAAAGAAAATCATGCAGGCCTCGTAATTTTTCATCAGCTCCAAACACAGCGGCTATTCTCATTATTAAAATAGGATAATTTTCATTGCATTGTGATACAAAAGATCTTCACAATAGTGAGTGTGCTTTCTTCTTACAACCTCCATATATGGTGCACTCAGTGACTCTGTCCCACACCGTTTCCCTCTGCTGTGGTGAGGAATCTGATGCCGAGGTGTTGAATTTCTATTTGTTTAAGCGTCTGTCAGAGGTCCAGTTGGAAAGCTATACTTGTCCTCAATCAAAAAGTTGTTTTACATGGGGATCTGATGAAAGGAAGTGTTATTCATCAAAACACCTATGTTTGCATGTAGACATTATCTGAATAGAGGCAAAGAAAGGAAAGCATTTTAGCTGCAGCATAATCTTTGAGGTTTTTATATTTGTAAATGAGACTGATGAAAAATGGTAATAAAAAGGATAGTTTTTGAATAATCAAATCCTTAAATCTACTGCTTTAATTTGAAACACTTATACCTCAAAAATATCACAAGTCCAAGATATAACAAAAATGTGAATGCATATCATATCAAGCATTTGTTTAAAAAAAACAAGCAGATGGCTACAAAACAACTGCTGCTTTCAGTATTTTTGTCTTATTAAATTGTCACATCTGTGTTGCTGAGCTGAAGCCAACCCTCTTCCTTGGAATTTAATCAAACTCACAAGGAAATGGACGTCAGACGACGGAAAAAGATGTAACCACCTTAAAAGGAATATACAGGCACTGACTAAAAGGGAAAAAAATACAATAAGTAGGCTTAAAGTAGATTTTCTGATTTGTTCTGGTTTTGGTTTCAGGCTCATGTTACTTTAATGAGGAATGAAAGAAGTGTGAAGTGTCCTCATAAAGATAAAATCCTTCTAAAACAAATTGTAGGAATTTATTTAGTATCATTAATTTCTTTTTTGAGTATTTCTATTTTGACAAGACATAAGTACTCATGTCACAGCTGTAAAAGTTCAGATAGCAAGCATATATAGCAGAGTTATTACTATGTCAATTTTATTTTTGATATGTCCCTTTACACAATCTGGATATAACACCATATTTTTGCTTACATTCGTTTTTCTCAGTTATTCCTGCTTGTGGTGTTAGCATGGTAAGACTTATGTCATGTGTTGTTGTTGGTCCACAGTGTGTCAAGTCCTATAGTGTGTCAGTTGTTAGAGCTGTTAATCATCAAAATTAGCAGAAACGCATGAGGCATCTCTACCTGTCTGAGTGAGTAAGTTAAGTAATGTTGCTATTAGTATTTTATTTTATTGAATTGGACTTCTATAGAACAAAACAAAACGTGTCATATCTATGAATCAAATGTGAATGTCAAGAAGGGATGTTAGTCATCACTGACCTGTACAAATATGGGTACGTTTTCTACAGGAAACATCCACTGACTCAGTCATGTTTACTTTGAAACGACAAAGAAACAGGTTCTTTGTCACTTTAAAGATTCATGATTAAGGGAACCACAACTCGGGGACAAGTCAGTGTCCCTGAGTTGTTTAGAGTTTTTTTTTTAATTATTATTTTGTATTCCTTAGTCTCTTTCTTTGGTCAGTCTTGTTTCTGCTTTGTTTAGTTAAGTTCTTCTTGTTGATTAAAGTTTATTTCTTGTCTCTAGCTACTCAATTTTACTGTTAATTACGTTTCTTAGATCTAGTTATTTTCTGTGTTAAATTGATGTCCTGGTCCTCTGCTCTCTTTCTCACCCCCTGTGCCACGTTCTCTCTCTCTTTCTCTCTCTTTCTCTCTCTCTCTGTTCAGCCTGCCTCCTGCTCTCTCCCCTCACACCTGCAACCCGTTTCTAATCAATCATCTGTTTCTTGTTCAGTAGTCGACCTCCCCAGTATATTTACAACTAAATCTCAATTCCTCACTGCTGGTCCCTCCTATTAATTCCTGTTAAATCGTGTTACTTCCCTGAATTTTTCTGCCGACTTTATGTTCTAGATATTTGTTTTTGCTTCGCTCTGGCTCTCTGTGCTCCCATGGTATATTGTAATATTTTTGTCTTTATTTCTCCATTAAGTTGTTAACATGATCCACTCTCACAGCTTCTTTCTGCATTTTGATTCAGCCTCAAACTCACACAGTCAAATTTCGAATCACACAAATTATTGTGAAACTGCTGATGGTTTGACCAATAATGGTAGATGGTCATTACCATAATATAATTTGAAACATGTTTTATGGTGGTGATTATCCATCCGTCCATCCATTTTCTAACACCACTGTCCCTTACTGGGGTCAGTATGGTGGTCATTAGTGATTTCGTATTAGTTTCAGTAGTAAAACAGTTTGCATCCATTTTATTTCAACGGCTTTTACAGTAATTAGCATTTCCAAGTGGAAAAGTACCAAATAATTAACAGATAACAGACACAAAGCTATTTTTGCTTTATTTTCCAACCAGTTTTAAAAATAAGCAAAACAGTATAACAAAATAAATAAATGATTTGTAATTTAAAAAAAAGGAAATTGTGAAAGACTAATATAAATTATGCATACATCTTTTTCCTGGAAAGCAAAACTAAAATCTGGGATTGGGGCGGAATCATGAAACTTATGTTCACATTTATTGTAACATTTAGCTACAACAAAATCCCTCGCAAACTGAATTCAGGCAACAAAGTAAAGAAAAAGAAAACATGAACATAAAGTGTGAACACATGAAGCTCTTGAATTGCTGTGCCAGAAATAAAATAAATAAATGAGTACAAAAAAGAGGAAAAATGAAAAAAAGTAGCAGGGGGTACCTTGAATCATTCACTGTCCTTTTAGGTGCTTTTTTCAGTTAGGAGAGTGGTGGGCAGTTGGGCACTTTGACCTAAAACACTGTAATGGGTGATGACTCGGGTTATACTTGCACTCCACATCCATCTGCTCAGAGCAGCACTACCAGAAACATGGCTCAACCAAAAGCTGCCCTTTGAAAATGCTTTTACCCCCTTGGTGGCTCTACACAAAGGTAGAGAGTTCTGGACTTGTGAAAATCAATACTGGAGTGAATTAGAACTGCTGTGGCACAAATAACATGTAAGATTAGAACAGCAAGTCAGCTTGTCTCGTCCAGAGCAACGTTAAATCTCATGGCAAATCATTAATGCACTCGTGTACAGTGGAAACTTTAACCGCTTATACTTCAAAGTATCGGAAGCCACCATATTCCATCAGCAGTGGCATGCTATATGGAGCATACACAGCCCTCTGTGTGGATTCATTTATCCATCTTTGCTGGTACTTTGCTGCATTCTTCTGGCACATTTGACAGCCCCACGCCTCATCTAGATTAGAAAATTACACAAATGTAAGGTTAGAAAGGTGTAATTGAAAATGGCAAAGGGGCTGATTAGGAGACATTTAAATGATTATTCAACAGCGTTGAACACGGAGGGCGTGTGGAAGAGGCCACGGAGGGAACACTTTGAAATTATCACTGCCCCTGACAGGTGGATGACAAGTCTCGCTCGGACAGTTTCTTTCTCTGAACTTGTACAAAGATTGTGCCTTGATGCTTAATCGTGCACACCGTGTGCAGTGCAGTGTGGTTCACGTGAATTTGTGCACAACCGTCTATGTATATAGTTGGATCTTCTGCAGTGGGCCTCTCATTATTGACATGGGGGAGGCTCTTCACTCTTCCCCAGTATCTGAAGCTTACTTCTGTAAAGATGCTTATGCAGACAAATTTACAGAAATACCTACTTAGTAATCAAGTACATACGAGAATAAAAACATTCTTTAATGTATTTTAATGGTAGCCACAGTGCCCTGCACCAGCTGAAATACTTTATTTATTGTTTAATAAGAACACTTGTAGCATTACTGGAGCATAGGTAGACTGTGGGGGGAAGGTGGCAGTAAGCTTAAATGTATTCAGTAATTGAGGGGTGAGCAAAAAACGTATTTTTTATGGTATGACCAAAACTCAACAATTAGGTTCTGAAAAGGTTTTCTCTTTAACTACTTCTTAACGTCCTAAATAATCCGTACTGTTGTAAATTAACACTGGTTTAACTCATAAAAGTTAATTGTCATGTCAATGTGGCTGAGAATGTACATACATAGACCCCGAAACATAGACAAGGACTCTTCCTTATTGAGACTGTTGTGATATTGCAAGACTGGATATTCTTGAAATAAAAAATGTTTACAGCATCTGCAAATGCCTTTAAACTAGAGGAACAGTCCACATGCATCAAAAAAGTTACAACACATTGCTGACTCTTTTTGGAAGTCTGAATCTGATGTAAGTGAAGGTGGGACCCTGGCGGACTGCCACATTTACAGCATGCGGCAGTCCGCCACAACTAACCTTATTATGTGTAAAAAGGTTAGTCATAAAAATGTATAGTGTACTGCTGTGTGTGGTCGGCTTTCTAACAAAGAGTTTATCACAATAGACAAAAAACTACAAAACCAGATAATGTTTTAAAAGGAGTATAGAGCATCACATCAATACATAGACCAAATAGTACAGGAAGTAAAAAAGTAATCCATCCAGATTTGACCCTTCACAGCTGGAGATTTTCACAGCTGCTCCAACACTTGCATTTTTCTTTGAAATCAGCAATCATCTCCTTTGTTTGTTACAGGTTTTCATGTGTCAATTAGTCAATCTTAACATCCTGTTTACAATACGTGGTCAGACTCCATTTGAATTAGTTACCCAGTAAATTAGAATATTATTAAAATATTCATCAGTCACTCCATTTACCAACTAAAACCAGTTATATAAATTAATTGCAGACAGAGATAATTTCTATTAGTCTTTACTTTTTTTAATTTGTTGATTACAGCAAATTAAAGCAAATCTATATAATGTGTGAGATAATTGTTTTACTGAAATACATGCTGTTTCAAATTCAGTCTTGTTTTTTCCTTCAGGAAAAAGTATCAAAAATGTACGGTGAATGTAATATCGCTTGATTTTCACTTTATTTCTAGTAAGATTTATACAAAACAGTTTTGAATTTTCTGCCCGTGTCAGGCAGGGAAATTTAAAGAGCGCTAGCAAATGAAAAAAATTTAAATATTTTATACCAATTCAACAAAATAGCTAAATGAGGATTCTCTATGGTGTACAGTGTGACCATT
>CAEGAF010002602.1:0-14683 GCA_903067075.1 Micropoecilia bifurca
AAATAAATAATAATTATGTGATCGGTATCGGGGATCGGAATCGGCGATCGGCCCTCAGGGGTGATCGGTATCGGTAGGAAAAAACCTGATCGGCACATCCCTAGTCTGCACCATTTATGTCTTTAATTGTGGACAAGGACCGCACAGAGTAATTCAAAGGGCTGCAAATGGCCCCCTGGCCAGACCTTGGACACCTCAAATCAAAAGTAGGGATTCATTATTTTGCAGTTTGTTTTTGACCTTAGGTTTCCAGCAAATACTTCATTGATTTTAAAAGATGACAAATCTCTGACTCACAGTGCTGCACATCATCTAAAGAGGATTAAAAAAACTGGTTGGGTTTGAATTTTTATGGTTAAACATGAGGTTTTTGCTACTGAAATGACAATAATTGAACATAAAAATGGACTTTAGCCCATTAGTTGCTAGTTTGAGTGAAAACTTGGTGCTTCCGTCTCATCTCAAATGAGCCTAACGTCTAGATGCTTCATAAAAAGATTCAAAATCATGAAAAAGAAAAACTCAATTTCTTTATTTTAAGATTAAGTACAAAAAAGATAAAAATCCCATGGAAAAGTTTGTAAATTGGCTTCAGAATAAAAACTTCAGTGATTTCGACAGTCAAATTAAAAAAAGGAAACATTTACAACACAATTGAAGCAAAGTGGCAAAAAACGTAAAAGATTACATCAGATTTTCATGCTTTGATTCTTTAAAATATCATTTACAGTGTTTTGAAATCAAGCCGTCTTGTGTTTGTTTTCCTGTCTGGGCTCAAAGGAACAGCGGTTGACTGACGTTCGCCGCTTTTACAGATTTCTGTGAAAAAACAAGCCCATGTTCTGAACCAATACTTGGCCTGAAGGTGCTTTCCTTTCCTTTGCTCATCTTAAAACTCTTTAATTAGATCATCTTTGTTCAGGAGAAATGTATAAATGCCACCCACCCATCCCTACCACACCATCTAAATAGATATCACTTATATTATTTGCATTCAGTAAGAGAGAAAACATTCTGCCATTCTTAAAAAAAAAACAAAATCGGGATCATACGGTTATTTCTATGCATCTGCAGCTATCAGTCTGTCACCAGGCTAGGATATGACTGAATAAATAGGACTTGTTACTGCCAGGTGTCTTCACTCCGCGTAGTGCATGATGCTCTCCACGTAGTTGCCGGGAAACAGGCCGGTGACGCCGTTGCAGACGCCCTCGAACCAGCCGTCGTCGTTCTTCTTCACCACGTAGATGATGGCGCCCTCCATGAACGTCAGCTCGTCCTCCTTGTCCTGGGTGTAGTCGTAGATGGCCACCACTGCAGGAGCAGGACGAGAGGCTATCAACGCGTTGCCATGACTACCGCAGGTTCCAGCTATCCTGCTGTCAACGTTACATGCTGAATCTTAAATGTGCACGTAATATGTAAAAGAAAAAGGAACGTTGCGCTTTGCTACTGGTTGTCAACATTAGAACAACTAGATAAGGTCAGGAAAGAGTTTAAATAAAAAGGGAAAAAAAGGAAGTCGGTCGGTTATGCTAGCTTGACTATGACAATCTTAAGATGTAGATGTGCTGCAGAATTCAGTGTTTCAGTTCGATTAAAAAAAAAAGAATAAATAAAAAAATTTGACCCACAACAAACTGACTGACAGATCATCAGTGGAGCAAATGTTTAAATTAGCTAATCAACCACCGGTGTGTAGCTTAGCTAATAGCAGCGGTAGCTAATATACAACAGCAATCACTTAGTAATTGTTGTAAAATAATAAAACTGTAAAGAACTGATTTCTGTTTTTTGTGTGGGAAATGCTTGCGTGTTTTTTGAATCCTGTTAGCTGTCAGGGTTTAAATATGCTTTCTGCGAAAATTACTGATGGATAGAAAGACGCGTGCATGGAGGCAAAGATGGATGAATGGATGCTGGACTGACGGACTTTCTTTTAATGAAACAAGTAAAAGAAAAATGGACGGCTGCAAGGACAAAAGGTTGGATGACTACCTGAACGAATGCTTGGATGGACACATGGATGATAAATGAAGCATGAATGGATGAAATAGTGGTTTGGTGGATGGATGAAAAAGGGGTGGATGAATAAATGAAAGAATCAAAGGATTGACAAATGCATGAAAAAATAGATGGCTGAATGAATAGTTAGTAAGATGGATGGATGAAAGTACTTTCCTGTCCATTTCTAGACGTGGAAAACCCTTAAATGAAATTTCAAACTCTTTCAGAATCCCAACCCGTATTCATACAAATCTAAGACATTAACCCTTCTACACCCGACATGTCTAAATTTGCAGTACCGTAATTCCGCCACACGTAGCGCAATCTGAAAAATTCCAACGGTTTCTGAAAGAGGAGATGTTGCAATTTCCAGCAAGTATCGGGCTAATACGGAAATTTCGCAGCTGCAGCTGCAGAGAGTTTAATTAATCTCGGTTAAGAGACGGTATATTTCGGAAATAACTTGCTGGATATTGAAAGTTCCGGTTGTTATGGATACTTGGGTAAGTAGATCATCTCACAGGACATTTAAAGAACTACGTACAATTAAAATAAGGAAGATTTATATAGGCAGACACTCAAAATTCAGGTGTAAAAGGGCAGATCAGATGTTGGCAGAGGAAGCCAACCTTTCTCTATGTAGTTCTTGGGGGCCCACTGCGGGTCTCCGTCGGCGTACGGGTCGTCAAACTTCAGGACGGTGGCTTCTTCGTCCTCGTAATCCACCGGAGGCGGCGGCGGCGGCGGGGAGTCGTCAAACATGGGCAGGTCATCCGGCGGCGGGGGCGGCGGTGGAGTTGGGGTGTCTACTACTGTTGGACAGTCAGACGTTACCAATGAAAACTTGATTTATACTTATAAAACAAGAGGAGGAGGGCGGCAGAGGGATCATGCAGAATCATTCAGGAATGCAGCAACATGCAGAGGGAGAGGTGTTCATATCCGGTGAGCAGGCGCCAAGACATTAATACAAGTCACTTAATATTCCCCAAGTCTCCTGGGAATGTTCTCTGACATGCACATATGTCGTTAATTTACTTCTTCAAAATAACCCAGGTTATGTTTCAGCTAAATCGTGTCCAACAGTTTATTTTACCATTTTCTCGTGACTTTTAATCGACTTAAGATTAATGGTTAACCAAATTAAAATTACTTCCAATATTTTAGACCTTTTACTGTTGTAATTTGGCCGCCAGCCAGCAGAGGGAGCCGCTGGTCATCCGTAAGCGGAGCCGTTGATATAGAATCAAAGATGGCGGCGGAGACTATCAGAACGATTAAAGAGTCTAAACAGTGCAAGAAGCACTTTATTCGGTTCTGTTCTGAAATGAAAACACTGGAGCTCATTAACTGTTACCTTAATAGAGCTAATGAACAAAAAATTACTGATTTGCTACGAAGTCGAGCAAACAGTGATAACAGAAAAATTACAAACATGGCGCCAATAACGACAGGTGATTTTTAAAGCTGTCGTGAGTTAAAACGACAAAAATAAATAAATAAATCTACGTTTCAAACTGGTAGAGGGCGACAGTTCATCCTCAGCTGCCATATATTTTTATTCAGAACTACAGAAATGCTAAAAGCGATGCATGCATCTAACAACTGTTTTTAAAGAGAGGACAGAACTTTCCAAATCTGCTACAAAGACAATAATGAGGCATCAGAGTCATAAAATGCACTTTGCATGCGGAAAAATGCTGAAATAAGTAGGAAGTAACCGAGAGTCGCCTCTTCACTTACTGCTCTCCTGCATCCTGGCCACAAAGCCAGTGAGAGGTATCTGTGGAGTCAGCTGGGGCATTGGGGGAGGAGGAGGAGCGACAGACACTGAAAGCCAGCAGAGGACAGGAAGGCGGACAGACAGGAGCCCATCAGTCATCGACTCGCCAACCAGAAAACACACCAGAGAAGAAAAGCGCACTAAGAGAGTTCACATCTTCTGATTTATCCGTTTTCATCTCTGGATCACATTCAGCAACAGTTGAAAAGTTCAGACGGAGATGAGATTTTCAGGGATCACTGGGGTCGGTGGATAAACTGCGGATTATGGTTGAATTCGGTCAGATTGTTCCCTTTAAAAACAAAAGGTGACTGTCACCACAAGGGGGCGCCGTTTCTCCAAGTTTACACTAAAGCCAATAACTGGCTGGACTCTGCAGCATGTGGATCTGCCTTTTTCAGCAAGAAACACATTTAAATACTGGGGAAAAAATAAAAAATTAGGGAAATCAGTGTTAGGTTTAATCATTCAGTAAAAACTATGATTTTAATTCTGTTTCACTTCCTAATAACGACTAGAATCCATGATCCCAAAAGCAAATCCATGAATTTATACCATATTTTACACAATATTTGATGTTATTACATTATAAGTGACTTTCGAGTATGTAAATAAAAAAAAATCATTCCTTTTGTAGATAAAATTTCCCCTAAAATTCATCAACATTGCATCGTTTAAAGTACTTGTATCAACTCAGTCCGGGCCTTTCGGTTCAACCTAATGTCAATACAATGTAAGGCTGATCTGTTTTTTTTTTAATTAATAATTAAGTAGCAAAAGGTGCTTTATAGATTTTAAATACAGAATTTGAACCTAGTGAAGCTACAATAGTTATTTTCCATCTTAAATGCAAAATGTATATATTTTTTGTAAAGTTGCTCTAATTTGCCTTTTAAATCTGCATATTCCAGTTAATTATTAAACTATGACTAAATTAGTAGATTTCATTAATCAATTAATCACGATTAATCGTTTCAGCCCTATTCATTATGAAAACATTGATTGGAGGTAAAGTTTAAAGCATTTCCAATACGGTGAAATGAAAAACCAAGCAAGAAAATATGAGAAGAGTGATGCTCTTTTTTAAAATACGTGGATATTAGAGGTTACTTTTCTTTAGTTGGTGGCTGTGTGTGATTTAAAGATGGTGACCTTTCATGCTTCTGTGTCAGCTCAGGGTTTAGGGTTAAAGACGGAGACAGAAGGGCCTTACTTGAGTTTTGGCCGTAGCCAGGAGTGCCTCCGTTAATATGAGGCTGATGCTGCTGCTGCTGCAGTTGTAGCTGCTGCTGTAGCTGCTGCTGCTGCTGCTGCAGGGAGAACTGCGACGTGACCGAAGGCGCCCGGCGGTAGGTGCCCGTGGCCGAAACCATAGAGACAGAGGAGTTGGAGGGGTTGTGCCGCGAAATCTGCCGCGAGATGGTTCCAAACTGGGACACTGGAGCCGGGCCCAGTCCAGGCCCGGAGGCCACCACTAGACACACCCAGAGGACGGGAAGGAAGGAGCCGAGGAGGAGGAAGGGAAATCAGGAAGAGGAAGGGAAAAAACAGACAAGGATAATCAACACCAAGAAGGTTATGGGGAGCTTTTAATTACCGATTAGAGCCCCACATTTTATTAAAACACCTAGACCAGTGGTTCTTAACCTGGGTTTGGTCGAACCCCACCGGTGCGGTGAGTCGGTCTCAGGGGTTCGGCGGAGCCTCTGAGGTAAAGACACACTTGTGTAAAGTCGTGATGACGCCCGATTTGCCATCACTTGCTGCAGAGGATCAGGTTACATTGCTTAGCCAATCAGAGCTGTGGAGCAGTGATTGGAGGAGCTCCACTCAGCAGGGATTTGAACTTGTGTCTTTATTTACTTGAGTAAAGCTCACAGTTTTTACCAAATTCTGCAGCTTTCTGTGTTCTTCTAAATCTGCTCCTTAGTCGCATCTTTTCGGGGTTGGTACTGCCTCTAGTGGTGTGGAGGTGGTAACACAACTAATATAGTTACATTACTAGAATACCGTAAAGTCCGTGTTATTTATTATTAATTTTTCACTCTCTTTAGAATGTAGAGCTAATTAAATGATCTAAACCTTAAAGTGGTTCCAGTTTCTCTCGATGGCCAACCTGTTGAAACTGGCAAATTTTAAATACTTTGGGTCGTTCCTGGACAATCAGCTCAACTTTGCTGAAAACACTGACTATATTTTGACTCTACCTTTTAACAAGACTTAGTGACCCAACTAGTATCCTGATTTTGGGGTGGGGGGGTGAATCATATGTTATTCAGTGAATGCGCATATGAAACTGGTGGGTTCGGTACCACAAAAAAGGTTAAGAACCAATGACCTAGACAGAACAAGAAGATGAGCTGAGGGGAGCAATTAGGGCTGGACAATATGGCTGAAGAACATATCAATACAAGCATTTCATATCAGTTGATATCGATAATTATTGATTAGGTTTTTGTTATAAATATCTGAAAACTCGTGACGTGGCTGTTCCCGTTTTATCCAGTTTTCACGCCGCACCTTTCGCTTAATGTCGAGTAGATATGAGGCTGGAAACCTTAAACTGCTGCTACGCAGGTTACTCAACAAGTGGTTGCTAGGTAACCAAAGAGTGAGCGGGTTGCTAGGTAACCAAAGAGTGAGAGAGCTACTGTTCTATTGGCTGTTTATGCTCTAGAAATACTTCCAGATTATTCTCAGAATGTTGTGTTAGAATAAATTGTGTTAGCTAGCAGCTAGCAGCCTCTGGTGGTCACAGAAAAAAACAAAAACTGTTATTTTTGTAATCTTTTATGATATTATCGGACTGCACAAGACTATATACCCAACACTAATTTAATACTATAGACTGTTGTACTTTTTATTTTCAGAAGCAATCTTGCAAATGTGGTTAAAAAGCTTTTATCTTTATTTTCTTGTGAATCTCTTTAAATCTGATACTATTCTTACAGTTACAATGACATACAAAAAAATAAAAATACCCTCCTTGAAAACATTTATATTAAAATGTGTGTAAATCATGCGGGGAGAGGTTGAGCGGCTATATAGCTATATTCCCTCTGCCTACATCTCCCAGAATGCTGTGCGGTTCTAGTTTTGAGTTTAGTTAATATTTTACATATTGAATATTTTATCAGATGCATCATGTTTATACTGATCATGCATATTATTAATTTATTGTCCAGCCCTATGAACAATATAAATAAACAATATTACATGAAGAAACTGACCATTAAATGTGGCTCAGAAGCAAAGATGAAGTGAGGAATAAGCAGAGGAGCAACACAAAAGATCGAACCAGTCATAAAAATAACTTTCCATTCCAGCCTGGGTGTGTTTGGTTGAGCAAAAAGCATCTCAAACATTTCCTGTTTCATATTTCTACACAATATTCTGTCTCTCATGAGAACAAACTCTCATACTGGAAACGGGCGGGACCAGAGGAAGTTAATCTTCGGAGGAACACAAACAAACGTCTCGGCGCTGTCAGCAGCGGCGGTAATTACAGCTGGAACAGGGCGGCGACATTCAGAGCAGAAAACCTGCAAGTGATCATCTCGCTGCAGAATTCAGATTTTGTTTGGTTTATGTATCAGACGAAGAGCTGCAACAAAATCCCACATTCAAACCCAGAAATGGAGTCAATACTCCTGGAAGACCAAAGTCACCGTAAGCTAAGAGGTTCCCTTCATGCTGCCACCACCAGGCCTCGTTGTGGAGACGTTTGCAGGACTTTATCTTCACATTGCATTGGTTTGTGACATAAAACCCCAACAGAACACATTGAATTCATGTCTTGCAAAGCACTGTGTTGATTAGGAAACCATACAGGAATTAAAATCACCGTCACCACAGGAGAGACGCTTCATGTGAAAACAAGCAGATGTGATTGTTGAAAGAGAAAAGAATAAATGGTGAGCTAAACCAGATTAAACTCATATAGTCAGTGCTTTCTTTTAAAAGGAACTGAATTTATTGTCGTGTCAGTGGAGATATTTTTATGTGATTATTCTTATACAAGTGTGACTATTAATATTAATACGAGTTCTCATATTATTGCAACTTCATTCTCATAATGCCATTTATTTATTTATCCCTTGTTGTGGGGATGTTCGCTGCACTTTCTCCATTAAACGTCCCACATTGCATTGTTTTGTGCATTTCTCTATTTGACCAATAACACATACTTATTCATCACTTGTTTATTCGTCAAATAAAATTGAATTAATGTAACTTTTGCAAAGCACAATGTTGATTAGAAAACCATAAAGGGATTAAAATCACCACAGGAGAGATGCTTCAAATGAAAAGTCAATGTGATTCCTAAAGGAAACGAGTATGAATACGATTGGCTGACATCGCCAACCTTCTCTGCACCAAATTAAAGTTTTTATTTAATTAAAGACGATCTGCTCTGCTTGCAGTAAAAACAGTCGGAAGACACCCAGAAGAACGGCGCAGCCCAGGTCCACCACCAGCGACGGAGGAAGTTCTGGAGCCGATTTGGTCTCACCTACGCCTGCGTAAGGAGGAGGAGGTAAAAGTGGAGGAGGTGAAGGTGGAGGAGGAGGCGGGGCCATCCCCCCCATGGGAGGAGCAGGAGGTGGAGGAGGTGGAGGAGGCGGGGCCATCCCCCCCATAGGTAGAGGAGGTGGAGGAGGCGGGGCCATCCCACCCATAGGTGGAGCAGGTGGAGGAGGAGGCGGGGCCATCCCCCCCATGGGAGGAGCAGGAGGTGGAGGAACGCCAGGGGGTGGAGGAGGAGGAGGAGGAGGAGGAGGAGGCGGGGCTCCCGGAGGAGGCGGCACGAACGGGACTGAAAGAGGGATTAGCGTTACTGGGAATGGAGAGAGAGAGAGAGGGAGGAACCTCTGCACCTCCGTTACATAACATCAGAACCACTGGGAAGCCTTCGGAGCGTTTCCACGGCAACCGGCTCGCGCGGCGTGGATCCCGAAGCTGCAGCAGAAGCCTAAAAAAAATACTGCCTCATCTGCAGAAACCCAGCCTTTCATCAAGGTTATGGTGTAAATATAGACTGCAGGATGATCTCCATAACAAACAGATCTCCATAAAACTCACTGATTAAGATTAAAAAACCTAAAAAATAGTGACTTTCTCTGTTAATTTTGATAATACCTTATGGATAAATACAAAAAGAGATGCTCAGAATATGTGAAATTGCATCAAACCGTTGAAAAACAAAATCGCGGAAAAAATTTACTTTTTATGTTTTTCCCCCAAATCTAATGGAAAACTTAGTGGAAGGAAAAACGTAGAGTGTCGCTACAAAGTCAGAAATGTTTTCACTGCAAAACAAAAGTACATTTTTTATGCCTTTTTACAGTTCAAATAAAACAAAATTAGTTTATAAGTAACTTTTCAGAAAGATATAAACGCTTGTTGTAAGTTGATATCTCATAAATATTTATAGAAAGTACTAGTTTTACTGGCAGATTATTTAACTTAACACTCAAAAAAATTATTGTTATAAGCAAATATAGCAGAGAAACTAGTATCTTTTAAATAATTTTTAAATCAGTATGAAGCCGTCATTGACAGAAAACAAGCTCCAAAATCTTGATGAAAAGTTACTCAAGTTACTTTTGTTTCATTTCAAGTTTACTAAGATTAGTTTTGTGTTTTTGCAGTGTTCTCCAGTTCACTAGTAACGTAACCAACATATTTTTGTTCGTTATGTTTAGTTCTCAAACGTGATTAGCTTAGCGGACATCTGTGTTTGTCAAGCTTTTTCTGCCACAGTTTTTCCCTCCACTAAACTTTCCTGCAGGAACAACGTCTTTAGAGAGACGCCAATTTCATTTCCTGCCCACAGCACCAAAAATTAAACTTCTGATCTAATCGCCATGGTAACACTGAGCCGGACTCAGGCAGTACTGTCAAAAAGGCAGGTGAGCGGCACCAGAACCAACGTCTGAGCCGAACAGGGAGTAACGTGGACCTTCAGCTAAATAGGCCTATTTACCCAGCGGGACGGGGAAGCAGCTGCGCCCAGAACACAATGGGTCTTAATGATCCCCGACTGCTGAACACAAACATTGTGCTGAATAAAGTCCTGAATAAAATTTTTATGGGCTAAAAATCAACATTATGCATTTAAAATCCACCAGAGTGGATAAAACACTGAATGCTGATGGTTTGTTTATTTGTTTGTTTCAGGTTACTCTGCAGAGGAGAGAGAGAGGGACGGTGACCTGGGGGGTCAGGTGTTGCTCACCTGGTCCAGAGTTGGGGATGGAGGGCGTCGGCACGGCGATGGGAATGCTGCTGCCGCTGTTCTCCCTGCTGCCGCTTCCCCCGCTGCTTCCACTGAAAAACAGGAACATCTCATTTAATTACACTTTTTATCCAGAAAGTTATGTGCATGCAGAGAATAACAAAGATGTTAAGAATGTTGCAATAAGCAATGTATTAGTTAATTGCGTCATAAATTAAAATGAGCTCGATCATTTCCATTCTGATGACAATTTTCTTTAGACTTCATTATCCATTTTATTTGTGATTTTGCTCGTGTGTGGTTTCTATTCCCATTTTATTTGGTGTTTTTGGTCGTTGTGTTTTATTTTAGATATTTAAAATGTCTTACGGTTCCAGATTAAAATTTTCTTTACAGAATTAAAGTTTGTTGGTCTTTGAAAAGGAAGATCTAGTGGGTTTCATGAATATATTACTTTAAAAATTGTCTCAAAACAACAATGTTATAATTTATCTCAATAATCACTGGGACAATTTATCGTCAGGCATTACAGGAACCGTAATTATTAACCATTTTGAATTAAAATTGAACTTTTTTGACACATTTACTGTTTCGTTTCTTTTTTTGGAACTGGATTTACTGGGGCTGGGGTTGCTAGGTAACGGGCTGGGATTCCCTGGGGTTGCTAGGTAACGGGCTGGGATTCCCTGGGGTTGCTAGGTAACGGGCTGGGATTCCCTGGGGTTGCTAGGTAACGGTTGGTACCTGCTGATTTGTGACATTACATTTGAAAGTTTTTGAAATGGCTCATTTTCAAAACACCACAAAACTTTTAGTTTACTGGGAGAAAAAGGCTGGATGTTTTTTTTAAAGCGTTTGGGTTACTTTTAGAAGCAGTAGAAACCAAACAAACGCGTTCAAAATGTGAATTTTGGATACTAAGTAGTCAAAAATGACTGGATAATACCCCCAAAAAATGTACAATCACCCATTTCCCACATTGTTTCCAGAATGAAGCTACATCTACTAATTTTTTTCATTAATTTAAGTAATAAATGCCCTAAAAACATTCACAAACATAATTTCTTGGATTTAGAACAGAAGTTTGGCGTCTTTATTGTTTCAGGACGGGATTGCAGCAGGGTCAGATGTACAGTAAGCGCTGGCCTTGATAAAATATAGGACATCTGATTGGAGAATGTGTGTCAGCTCTGTTACACGCTGCCTTTCACCTCGGGGCTTTTAGATCAGCAGTCTGGCAAGCTAAATCCCCTCCTGCTATCTCGCTCTCTCTTTCAGCCTGGTCTTGATCCCAGTTTTTTCTCTTTTTTTTAACTTCAAACATCCAAACATTTCCATTTCATCGCTGCACTTCGGTTGACCCTTGCTGCCTCTCACCCCGGTGACCGCAGCTCGACTCTTCGAGGAGATTCCTTACGCGTCTCCCTGGACTCTTACGATTCTTTCCGTCCCGCTGAACCGCCGTTGCATCTCGTTATCCCCCCATCAACGCTCCCCTTCCTCCTGTCCGACTCGCATCAACCCCCCCGGCTCTAAACACGCTAACAAAAGGGTCACCGCCTCTAAAAGGAGGCTAACAGCAGGGAGGGCAAAGCCTCAAGTCAGCAGATTCTCATACCTTTATTAAATCTCTAAAAACTCAAAATTACATGTTTTTCCCAAACTCAACTTCCCAGAATTCACAGCTATTTTAAAATACAATTTAGTTTATTTATATCGCACCAATTCATAACATGTCATCTCAAGGCATTTCAGAAAAATAAATAACTTTTTTTTCTTAAATTAACCCCTTCCACTGGAATGGATGTGATATATTTCTGGGTTTAAAACCGAGTATGTAACTTTTATAAAAACATATTTTATATATATATATTTGTTAAAACTGTCACCATGTTGTGACAGTTTGTTATGAGACAGATAATCAGTGAAAACATTGACCTCCTCCAAATCCACCCTGAGCCGCTACTGCGGTTTGAAGAAATACGACACTACAGACCAAAAAAACAACCAATCAGAGCCAGGAGGCGGGTCTTAGCGCTGTTAATCAACCTCAGGTACTCACTGATAATTGAGTTAAAGGAGTTAACTCCTTTAACTCAATTAAAACTTGGTTTTCCTTTAACTTCCAGTTAAAGGAAAACCTCTTATCTACTGTCATCAGTGGCTAAGCTAACTAGCCTGAGCACTCATGATAAGACTGTTGGTTGGTTGGATGGATGGATGGATGGATAAACGGATGGATGGATAAACAGATGGATGGTCAGATAAATGGACAGATGAAGGATAAACAAATGGATGGATGGATAAACAGATGGATGGATGAATGGATAAATAAACAGATGGATGGATAAACAGATGGATGGATAAACAGATGGATGGATAAACAGATGGATGTTCGGATAAATGGACGGATGGAAGGATAAACGGATGGATGAGTAAACAGATGGATGGATAAACGGATGGATGGATAAACAGACGGATGAATGGATGGATGGATGGAAGGATAAACGGATGGATGGATGGATGGATAAATAGATGGGTGGTCGGATAAATGGATGGATTGATGGATAAACGGATGGATGGATGGATGGATGGATAAACAGATGGATGGTCGGATAAATGGACGGATGGAAGGATAAACAAACGGCTGGATGGATAAACGGATGGATGGATAAACAGACGGATGAATGGATGGAAGGATAAACGGATGGATGGATGGATGAATGGATAAACAGATGGGTGATCGGATAAATGGACGGATTGATGGATAAACGGATGGATGAATAAACAGATGGATGGATGAATAGATAAACTGATGGATGGTCGGATAAATGGACGGATGGAAGGATAAACAAACGGATGGAAGGATAAACAAACGGATGGATGGATAAACAAACGGATGGATGGATAAACAAACGGATGGATGGATAAACAAACGGATGGATGGATAAACAGATGAATGGATGAACAGATGAATGGATAAACAGATGGATGGATGGATGAATAGATGGATGGATGGATAAACAGATGGATGGTCGGATAAATGGATGAATTCATGGATAAACGGATGGATGAATAAACAGATGGATGGATGGATGAATAGATAAACTGATGGATGGTCGGATAAATGGATGTATGGACGGATAAACAGACAGATGGACAGTTGGTTGGATCCTTCATCAGAATCTGTGTTGCTTGATGGTCACTCAGTTCCTCATTATGAACATTTTGTTTCTACGGTCCAGAAAGCAGAAACCTACAGATGAGTGGAGCCGCTAAGCCAAACCACTGGCAGCCATTTTTCTCCCACAACAACAACAACAGTCCTGTTCTCCAGCAGCAATAATATCAGACACCAATATGGCTGCTGCACTACACATTAAGGCCCAACAGGAGCTTAAATTCAGCTGAGTCTGACTGAGACTGATGAGCTGAATAAGCCCAACTGATCCCAGGCCAGCATAATCGAATCATGCTAGCATGGTGGTCATATTAGCAGCGGCTAGACTGCATCAGGCTTTTAAACAGAAGCTGCTCCAGGCCACACTTTAGCAACAATAACGCTGAGTAGACACAATTCTGCACATTTCTTTTGTTCTTCATCCAAACATGTGAAGTCAGGAGAAGAAAGAGAAGGAAGTTGTGGGTATTTTTTACTATCACAGTCAGCATAAACGGCTTTTTAGCTAATGAGACCGAATCGTTCACTCATAAGTCAAATTTAATGAAAGCGCAGCCGCAGCGTTCGAGGCTCTGCATTAGCGTCTCCCCTCGTATCAAATCGCCCTTCATATCCGAGGCTTTTACAGATATTAATATCAGAGATTCTGACCGTGGTAAGCGCCACTTCAAGCCTCGTCAGACAGAGACCGGCTTTAGTGCGGCAGGAAAAAGGAGAAAGGTGTGTGAACTAAGCCGCTGAGGCAAATGAAGAGATTAAAACTTTCTGACATGGAGATGTTTTTCACACAGCAGTGAAACCCTGGCAGCATTTTTCCTCAGCAGTTTACAGGTTCAGATCACACTTAAGGTTTGTTCTTTTATACGTTTTGGGATATTTTAGAGTTTTATTCATAATGTTTAATGTTTAAATTGTTACAATAGGCAAGTAAAAAACTAAGAATCATGAGTTTTGTTCTATGAATTTGTGTTTTATATGATTTTTACTTGTTTGTAGTAAAAATCTGCGAATTATGTCAGTTTTTTAGCTTTAAAAAATTTTGAGTTTAAAATCTTTTTTTGAAACTAAGTTTTTTCCATTTAAAGTATTTTCAGCTTCAAATTATTTTAAAGACATTTTTTTCGGTTACATTTTTTTTTCAATTTCAAATTAAATAAAAAAATTTGAGAAACTTTATTCCTCAGTTTCAGAATATTTTTTTCTTTTTCAATTTTTTTCTGTTATAAAACTATTTCAGCTTCAAAATTTAATTTTGAAATTATTTTTCACATCCTTGACTGAAACTATTCGTGTTTTTTTACATTTTTAAAGCATTTTCAGCTTCAAATTTTTTAGCTTCAATGAAAACAAAACTGCATTCTTTTGAATGTTCCCAAAATAAATGGGCTGCACAGTGGCGCAGTTGGTAGAGCTGCCGCCTTGCAGCAAGAAGGTTCTGGGTTCGATTCCCGGCCCCGGCCTTTCTGCATGGAGT
>CAEGAF010002605.1:0-58667 GCA_903067075.1 Micropoecilia bifurca
GGTTGTTATGGATACATGGGTAAGTATATAATCTCACAGGACATTTAAAGAACTCCGGACAATTAAAATAAGGAAGATTTATATAGGCAGACGCTCAAAACTTTGACTCGGAAGGGTTAAATAAGTTAATTGTGCCAAAATTGAATAAAATGTGAAATATTTTCCACATATTTAATTATGAAGTCATCACTAATTTTACGGACATGTTCATGAATAAAGGATATTCAGTTAAAATCAGATGTTTACAGAGTGTGTTACAGACTCAATCCAGTTAAAAGAAACAAGTTAATAAATTGTACACTGAATGCGTAATTAATGTTCAGAGTTAAACAAACCGTGGAGGTGCGCTGTGAGCCATCTTTCAGAAAAAAGAGGGAAAGTCCTTCTTGTTGAGAAATAAGGCTTGATGAGTCCGTGCTCAATGAAACAAATACAGCAATGGTCCCCAGAGCCCACTGCCTTGCGTTTTAAGGTGTTTCCCTGCTGCTGCACACCTGGGTTAAATGAATAGGTGATTAACCGACTTCTGTAGCAATTGCAGGAGCAACGGAGGTAATGCAATCATATGAATCAGCTGTGCTGGAGTCTGGACTCAAAAACATGCAGGACACCAGTCCCTGAGGACCAACCGGAAATTATTTGTGTTCAGGAAACATGGTTAAAAACAACATCAGATTTTCTGATTAAAGGATATAATAGTGTAAGAAGAGATCAACAAGAGGGAAGTGGAGGAGGATGTGGAATATTTATTAAACAAGGGATACAATATCAGGTATTAGGAAAAGGGAAAGAACTATATGTGGTAATTGAGATATGGGAAGAAGGTAAATTCAAAATAACACATTTTTATAATCCATGTAAAACATTATTGATTGAGATAATGGAGGAATTAATTGAATATTTGGAAGGGAAAGTAATTTGGTGTGGAGATTTTAATGCAAATAGAACTTTGTGGGGTAAATGTAATGATAAAAATGGACAAGTTATAGAAAAATTAATGGAAATGAAAAATCTAGTATGTATTAATGATAGTATGTATTAATGTTCTCCCTTTAATACCCATTCAAATTGGGTATTAAAGGGAGAATAGTTAAATGGTTTAAAGATGTTTTAACAAATTGAAAATTACAAGTTAGAACAGGAGAAGTTATATCAGGAAAATATATAGTAGAAAATGGAATTCCCCAGGAGAGTATTATAAGTCCATTACTGTTTTCAATTATGATAAATGACGTATTTAAAGATATAGGAAAAGACATGGGTTGTTCACTTTTTGCAGATGATGGAGCTGTTTGGAAAAGAGGGAAAAACATTGATTTTATTGTTAGAAAAATACAAGAGGTTATTATTGAAATAGAGAAATGGGCGTTGCAATGGGGATTTAATTTCTCAGTTGATAAAACTAAAGTAATGATATTTACTCAGAAAAATATAAACAAGGAAATTAAATTGAAATTATATAATCAAGAGAAAGAGCAGGTAAAGTGTATAAAATTTTTAGGGCTATGGTTTCATGAAAAATTCAAATGGCATATACATATTCAAAATGTTGCTGACAAATGTAAGAAAATGTTGAATATTATGAGATGTTTGGCTGGCAATGACTGTGGAGCAGATAGAAAATCACTAAGACAGATTTATACAGGTACGATAAGATCCAACATAGACTTTGGTTGTTTAGTTTACGGTTCAGCAGCTAAAACGCATCTGGTTAAATTAGACATTATCCAACATCAGGCACTAAGATTATGTACTGGAGCATTTAAAACCACAGCAACAGCAGCATTAGAAATAGAAATGGGAGAAATGCCGTTAGATTTAAGAAGAACAAAATTAGAAATTAGTTACTGGTTAGGTTTGATGAATGAATGGCAAAAAAGGTGGGATGAAGATAAAACAGGAAGATGATTTTATAAAATTCAGAAGATTGTAGGAGAAAGAAGAAATGGAAGAAGAAATAGAAAGGAGGAAAGAGTGATAACAAGGTTAAGATTTGGACATACAGGACTTTTTAAAAAACAAAAACATAAAACTGGCAAATGTTATTATAATATGAAAACATAGAGCATGTTATGTTAGAATGCCATAAATATGAAATAGAGAGAAGATATATTTAGAGAGAGTTTGAAAGTAGTAAGGAGAAGGTTATTTTATTAGATATATTGAGGAAGAATTTAGGGAGTAAACATATGCAAATAATTATTAGATTTCTAAAGAAAACTAAATTATTTCATAGAATTTAATTATAGTAAGTGTGTTTGTGAGTGAAGGCATGAAATACAAAGTTGTGCACAAGTATGTATGTGTTTTTATGCGTGAATGTGTGTGCATGTTTAGATCGTAGAATATATGTATATATAGATGAGGATAAATATTTATACCATCACAAACCACACTCTATACCAGTAAGTGGTGGTAATGCTACTAACAGTTTGTTGCCAACCGCCATAAAACCAGCAAGAAGACGAAGAAGAAGAAAAAGAAGTCCCTGAGGACCATGCTTGGGGACCACTGATCTACAGGATATATAACTGTATCAGATACTCGACTTTAAATCAGACAAAACCTTTTTTTTAGGTCAGTCAGTATCACTAAAATAATTTATATTATTTCAAAGTATGGAACCTTCTGACTTTGAAGAAAGAATTAAAACGTTGTCAAAAAATTGATTCTCTCAGTGTTTTGATTTTTAACAAATTAAATATTTTTTGTCATCATCAATGATGTAAAACAGTAAAGGTTTTAAGGTTTTGTGTCAGACAAAATGATTTGACTTTAAACAACAGAACAGTACTGTTCTTCTGCTGTTGTAAATTTGTCAACTATACAGTCTCTTATTCTTAGTTTTTCTGTTTATCTTTATTGAAAATGCATGTCTCCATGAACCTTTTTCCTTCATCACAAGTTCATCATTGCATTTTTCTCTGTGTTGCAAATTATTGCTCTTATTGTAGTTTGCTGTGGTTTTTAAAATCACAAATAAAGACTTAAAAACCGAAAACATATTACAATCAATTTATTAATGTGTATTAATTAATTTTAGAACATTAATTCTGATGTTTATGTGGTGAAGTCCTTGACTTCCGGTTTGAGCTGCATGTTTTTATTTTAGAGTTTCACTTCCTGTTTAGTGCTGTGGTGTAGCAGTTAACTTGTTATCCTAAAAGTACAGCAGTTACAGCAGTTTGTAAGACGAAGCTTCGCGTAATTACGGCTGTTTGCTTTTTACTTTTACAGGATAAGCTTATTGTTTCATAGTGGCAGCCCCTCCGATCCGAATGGTCAAAAGGTAATTGTAAAAATTATTTACTATTAATGTGTACTTTGTCCGTTAATATATTTTTTTGGCTTAAACTTAAAAGAGCAACGGAAATGTAAAATTATTATAATAACACACATCTTGTATGTGTTTCAGCTCTTACGGTGGTAATATGTGGATTTTAATGCTAAAAATAATAAGCCCGCTGCTCCGGATACTGGGGTCCAGCCGGCCGCCATGTTTTTGAGTTAAAGAATATTTTAAGTTGACAGGAAATTTGAAAATATTAGTTGATAATTATGTGTTATTGGAAGACTGGAAGATTAATACCTAAACACCAACTATAAAGTCTTAAAAAAGGCAATAATAATAAAAAAAACTAAGATAAATTAACAATGCTAAGCCTGGTGGGAGCACAAGTAAAGCCTGGTGGCCCGCCAAGCTTATTGAGGAAAACCCTGAAGGCATATAAATTTCTACTTTATTTCTAAAGGTATTAAATCTCATGAAACCACGAGTAAAGCCTCATGCTACAGTTATAATTTATGTGTTCTCCAATGTAGAACTTATTTATTTATTTATTTATTTATTTATTTATTTATTTATTTTTAAAGATGTTCAGTCACATAAAATCGTAACAAATTACCATTTCTGGTTGTGACACAATGTGAGGAAGAAAGAGCAGAGCAGAGATGGTGTGAAAGCCTAAGCCTTGAACGGCTGAGAGGGCAGATAGATAGAAACCTATCTGCGGGTTGTGGGAGTGGGAGATAGCGGTGACGCAGGGAGCGTGAGGGGAGGCGGGGGAGGCAGAGCTTTAAAGCCTCGCTGCTCCTCTTCCTCCCCTCCAGACGGTCGGTGGGGGAGGAGGAGCAGCTCTCAGTGAGTGTCTCATAACCAGCCGGTGTCGGTGTGCGTCTCCTTCCTTCTCGCAACATCAGAAATGGCAACGGTCAGGAGTCTCAGGAAACTGTGCCAGCACGTCCAGCATCAAGTCTGTAGCCTGCACACGTCCGCCTCCAGGTGAGCCCCTACTTCCGCCGGGGAAAATCCGAGGGAAACTAGTAGCACATTCATTCAGGGCACACGAAGCTCTGTGGTCGAGCACATTTAAAAGCCGGGCTCGACGTGCGTCCTAAGCTCTCCTCACTCTGCACGTCGCCTCTCTGCTATATTTAGCGCACACTGAGGACGAGCATGTTGGTTTTTACCAAGCGGTTTTCTGGGTTTCTCTGTACTAAATGTCCTCAGTTGTATTGGTTCTTCGCATACTGGCATAACGCCTAGCGGTATGCCGGTAACATTGCAGGTGGCTTGGCTGATGAAATCTGGAAGAGGGTTTGCAGATTGGGGGTCTGAAGGAGACAAGTTTTAGCTGCGGACAGAGGTGTTGGGTTGCATGCAAGGAATATCCATGCAGATGTTCGAGCATTAAAGTTAAATAAATATTTTTAATAATACATCCCAACAATGAATGTATTATCTTTAATCATTTATTAAGTAAGTACATTTATTTTGTATATATTTTAGAAATGCATGAAGACTTGTAAACATGACTGTTTTCCCATAATACTTAAAGTTAACAGAAGGAACAACCATACATGTACATTTTTCAGTAAGTAATATCACATACATGAGAAATGTATCTGCACTGCAGTTTATCCTAAAGTTTTATTGGTCAATTTTAGATCAGGTACGTTGCGTTCAGTTTGTGTGAGAAACGGTAGCTTAGCACTGAGAATAACATCAATGTTTGAAGCCAAAACTTTATTTTAATTCGCAATTTTAAGTTTGAACTGGAATAGTTTTGCTCACAGTAATCCATCCGTTAAATCTGGGTTGGTTTGTTGAAGCAGTCGCCTCGGCAGAGACCCAGATTCCCCTCTGTCGCGCCACTTGGCTCCTCAAGGAGAATCCCAATTACAACTAGAACACACCCTTAAGCCATAACACAGGAAACCTGAATACTATGTATACTTTTTGTACACAACTGATTAAAAAAAATTTGTTTGTGGATGCATCTAAAAACATTAATGAATGGATGAGTATGTATTTTTCTCTTTTAACCAAAATAAATGATTTCCTTAGTAAGCTGTGTGACCTTTTTCTTACTTTAGCGTGACAATATTCAGTCTTGCAGGCTAAAACGGGTCATGCGGGTCATCAGTTTCATCACACAGATGGTAAATTCACATCCCGTGAAGGAATATAGTGGGAGCGTGCTGTGTGCTGCCTGACCACATTTTAAGAAACCAAATCTTGTGGGTCCTGCACATGATCCAAATGATCACAAGATGGATAATGTCAAACCAATGGTGTGTTGGGCACACGTTGCTCCTTAACATCCAAACGTTTCCAAATTTGTCAGCCTTGCATGAAAGCAATCCTGTTGATATAGAGTCAAGGTGCACAGTATATTTGAATCATGGCCGTTTCTACAACATCATCAGTGTGTGCAGGAAGAACTGCATGGAAGCAATGTTTGTTTGGGTGTAATATTTCAGATGATCCTTTCCAATAATATATTTGACCAGCTGGACAGACTTTCACTGCCTCACATCTGACCTAGACCCTGCATGCATACCAAAATGAAAAAGCTTATGGAAAGAGACCAATAATGGGAAAACAACCAGAGTGACAATAAATATTGTCACTGCAGTATTTTTCTCTAATGTGCAACCCTACTCAAAACTGGCTTTAAGACTTGAACAAATCCTGAACAAACACTAAAAGTGCAGCTGGTGGATAAATGTTTCCCCAAGTCCGCCTGGAAATTTTTAATGCCTCTGAAAGAAGAGTAAAACGTTTTAAATCCAGAGTGAGAATCTTCTCTGACATCTCGCTGCCCTGCAGTCTCTACTCATTTGCTCCTGGTTGTGATACTTTTTTCCCAGGTTTAATTGGTTTTGGCAGAGCAACAGAGGTGGTTACATCACTGATGATGGCTCATTACTCTCTAGTTATTAGCTGTTTGTTGTTATGTAACGTAGCTGAACCTTGCAGAATTGGGACAAAGTAGTGGGGCAGCAGTGCATAGACCTTAGTGCATTGGAGAGGAGTAGCTGTTAAATTTGGAAGCTGGAGTTGATGCATCCCCAAGCTGCTCGGCTGAGCGGCACTCAGGGGTTAAATGTCCTGGTAAATCAAGACCACTTGCACTTCCAGGAAGTAAGGTTTAAACTGGCACTGAACACATCAACAGTTGAGATGAAGTGACGCTCCCAGCTTATTTTCCATGACTTCATTACTAATGAAAAATAAATGAAATAAATTTCTCTCTCCTCTTTTTTTCCCCCCCTGTGTAACGCTTCACTGCATTTCCCTCTGTTAGGGCAGAGGCGGTGGTCATCTCGGGGAGGAAGCTGGCTCGTCAAATCCGGGAAGAAACCCGGGCTGATGTGGATCAGTGGGTCTTGGCTGGCAACAGGAGACCCCACCTGAGTGTCATTCTGGTCGGAGACAACCCAGCCAGTCACTCCTACGTTCTCAACAAGACTCGAGCTGCAGCCGACATCGGTAAGCATGGGGAGCCAACTCCAAGTGTAAAAACAACTTTGACTCCTCTTTAGTCACCATGAGTTTATTTTTTTTAGCCTAATGGACACAATTTGTAGCAATGTTAATCATTTAAATAAATGAATGTAAATAAAATATATATTATTCATCATCTGAGGAACTATTGTTTAATAGTTTGTCACTTGCTGATTACCTGGGACATACAAGTGATATAATACAGATGCCCCTTTTTTTCCTCAAAACAGGAAGGACAGAAGAATATTGTATTCATGTAGTACAGACGTTGATTAATCTTTATAAATCAAGAGATGTCTAGATTTTCCCTGATATCTGCAGCCTGAGCAATAAATAATAAAGTTTAATACAATTGGAACTGTGATAGACAAGCTGGAAGAGGACATCATAAGGAGAGAGAATCATGAAACGCTCCAAAGCTAATGTTTTTTAGCAGGTTGAAAACGATATGTGTGCATATATTAAAGGAAAAATAATAAGTTAACTGCTATAATGGGAGTGGGTGAAACCGAACTATCCTGAAGTTTATCTGAATCTGATACGGGGAATAAAATGCCGCCGAGGGCTGCAGTGTGACTCCTTGTTTCAGAACAAGTGGACCTAATCGGAATATTATTAAAAATACATTTTTAAATACTCAGTTTTAGCTCACATGCGGCTCTGTCTTCTCGCCTTTTACTCCCACAGGAATCTCAAGTGAGACAATTCTCAAACACTCAGAGATCAGCGAGGAGGAGTTACTGGACCTGATCTATAAACTCAACACAGACCCTGGAGTGGACGGCCTGCTGGTCCAGCTGCCTCTGCCAGGTCTGCTAAGAACCGATCAGACATGTAGCTATAAGGAGCCTCCTGAGTCAGATTATCTACTTTCCTGTTAGCCAACATGGAGATGTTTTGACCTCCATTAGTGTCTTGTATTTGTCCAAACTCTAACTTGCCACTGTTTTCTCTCAGAGCACATTGACGAGCGCACGATCTGCAACGCAGTGGCTCCTAACAAGGATGTGGACGGCTTCCACGTAGTCAACGTTGGCCGAATGTGCCTGGATCAGTCCACCATGCTCCCAGCCACTCCCTGGGGAGTCTGGGAAATTATCAAACGCACAGGTAGACAGGACTGGCCCCTAGCTGTACATGCTACAGTAATAATTGTGTTTTTTTTAAAAAATTAAATAAAATGTAACCATCTATATTTGCGCCTTGCAGGCATTCCTACCTTTGGGAAGAATGTTGTAGTTGCCGGACGCTCCAAGAATGTGGGCATGCCCATTGCCATGTTGCTGCACACAGACGGCCAACATGAGAGGCCTGGAGGTCAGTTGTACATCATCTATGTCGGGATTTCTAAATGTTTACAATTTGACATGTAGAAGTCTTCACACCCCTTAACCTTTTCCACATTCGGTCATGTTAGAATGAGGGATTCGAAGGCATTTGAATGGGATTTTATGTGATAAGCAAGCAGTGAACAAAGTGTGATCAATGTTTTTCAGCGTCATCATGACCAAACTTTAGGCTCTGTGTGATGTACAGATTTTAACACCCGGCCTGTCTTCTGAACTGCTGCAGGCGATGCCACAGTCACTATTTCTCACCGTTACACTCCAAAGGAACAGCTCTGCCAGCACACTAAAATAGCTGACATTGTTGTGGCTGCTGCAGGTTTGTCTCCGTTTGCTTACATCCTAAATATTCCAGTCACCTCGACTTGCACATCTCGTCTAATGACTCTCGACACGGTTTTTAGGAATTCCCAACCTGATCACAGCGGACATGATCAAAGAGGGAGCCGCTGTGATTGACGTTGGAATAAACAGAGTGCAGGACCCTGTCACTGGAAAGAGCAGGCTGGTTGGAGATGTGGATTTTGAAGGTATGGGAGACGAAGTTTGATTGGATTTCTGCATGAGCTCACTCCTCCTGTGTCTTTGTGATTTATTTGATCTTTTTGCCCACTTTCAGCTGTGAAGAAGAAGGCTGGGTTCATCACCCCGGTTCCCGGAGGCGTCGGACCCATGACCGTGGCCATGCTCATGAAGAACACTGTCAAAGCTGCTAAAAGTGTCCTGCAGTTTCCCCCAGAGAGGATCCGTGTGGCTGCCGCATCCTAATGGAGCCACACAGTAAACCAGAGCAACATGGACACATTCCTCCCAGCACCACCCTCTGATTTCTTACTTGGAGCGGCGCAGTGAGCTCCACGTTGCACAGACTGGAAAGATGATTGCTCGGAGGCTTTTCTTTCTACGTGTCAAGTCCAACCATTTGAAGCCTGTTACACTAACTCATGCAGCCACGTGTGCTTTGTAACAGTATTTATCATTTTTAATTGTACGTCTTTGATGGTTTTGAAGAGATGTTTCTATTTATTGCTACAGAGACAATATTTTACACATGAATGCAGACTCGTGGCAGTGTATGACTTAAGCAGGTGAGTAGTGAAGCAGAGTTTTCGTTTAGCCTCACATAAGTGTGTCAAGGGCTATCAGGAACAAGATTGTTTAATAAAATATGAGCTTTAAAGATTCACTATTGCCTTGCAAAAAAACTGTGGAATAAATGTTGCATTTTTCTTCTCACATCGCTTCTTTTTGTTAAAATATTTTAAGACTGGGGTGACTTTATTAAATGGTAAATGGGACCTGAAATGCTGGACTCACCTGAACAGAATATCAAACTGTGTGTGAAGTATTCACACCATTTGAACTTTTCACATTTTCTTTTCATGTTTAAAGATGAAATTGACTTGGTTTGAAATCAACCAGCACAAAATGTTGAAAATGAATGCGCAACCTTTGCATGAAAACATCAGCACAGGTCATAGACAAAGTTGCACAGAAGTTTAAACTGGTGAAATGTTAACACAAGTTTAGGAAATCTCAGTACAATTTTTGTATTTTTTTTTATCAATCCTTTGAAAAGTAGCAGTAACACATGGATCAGAGAAATGGCCAAAAGGTACATGGTATCTCTGGAGGAGCTGCAAAGATCCCTGGCTCAGGTGGGAGAATTTGTTGACAGGACAACAGTTTATCCAGTATCACACAAACCTGGCCTTTGCGTAAAAGTGACGAGAAGAAAGCTCCAAGAAGTCTCATTTACCACAGCAAACAAGAAGACCAGACTGATCAAATGACAAACGTTCTTCTGCAGTGCTAACAGCTGCACCAGCCCTAAATAAAAAGTGGTAAATTAAATGAAAATGCATTATTGGCACAAATACGTATACAATAACCTATTTTCAGGAATACATTCAACCACAAAATTCTCTAAAGAATTATGTCTTTAATAATTAAATATGCTTTCTTAGGTCATTATTTTAAGCCTATTGTCACACTAAAATAAACGTAATTTTAGACTATTAGCGCCTCCAGGCTTGATTTAAATAGTTGCGCCGGTTTACAACCGCGTAAAAAAACCATTAGGGTTACACCGGAAGTACTTTCTTGTCGTATTACGTTGCAAAGATACTTTTAACAATTATATCTATTATCAATAATTCTTAATTTAATTTAATTTAATTTAATTACTTAAGGCACGTTTTTGAGCTTTGTTGAAGGTTTTTGGAAATTTAAGTAGGAACTAGGAACGGTTCTTGTGTCATGACGCAGAAATTATAGACGAACAAACTTCCGGACAACGTTTCCTGCAATTCAGCCTTTGTAAACAGCTTGCGTTTCCGAAATGAATCGCAGCAGATCATCTGAACGAGTTACCATGGAGAAAAAAACCGAGAAAAAGAAACGCAGAGTGTCGTCTTCGTCGTCGTCTTCCTCCTCCTCCTCTTCCAGCAGGAACAGGTCGGCTAAGAAAACTTCTTCCAAGAAGAAGAGTTCAGGTTGGGACTGCTTTGTTCATTAAAAACCCACCAGAGAGGCGTATGAAGCATCCTGAACATATGTTTCTCCTCAGATGGGAAGGAGCAACGAAAGAGGCGGAGGACTCGATCCTCATCTTCATCATCCACTTCCTCCTCCTCCTCTTCTTCCTCTTCATCCTCCTCAAGTGAGGAGAGGAGAAAGAGGAAGAAGAGCAAAGCCAAGAAGAAACTGAAGAAGCAGAAGGCCAAGCTGAAGAAACAGAGGAAAAAGGAGAAAAAGAAGCTGAAGAAGAAGGAGAAGAAGCTGAAAAAGGAGGTGGAGGCGATGCAGAGACCTCCAGAGAAACCTCCATCCTACCTGGAGGCGATGCAGAATGAAGAGGAGGAGGAGGAGGAGGTGGAGCTGGGGCCAGGTGAGTCCTCACACTATGGAGGGTAGAGAAACATATCTACCATGTTCCACAAATCTAAAGCACATATTTGGGGAGATTGGTATGAACATTTCTGAGCAAATAACATAATTTAAGAAGGTGTTCTCAATCTATTCGCTGTTTTCTGCCTGGCTCCACACTTTTCTCGAACCTGAGCTCCATGGAGCTGAGTTTTTGATCCGTTTAAACGTTTCTTGGTGCGTTGCGTTCCTCAGTCATGACCGACGAGCAGAAGGCCCGGCTCGCCACCAAGAGGCCTCTCACCAAGGAGGAGTACGAGGCCAGGCAGAGCGTGATCCGCAGGGTGGTGGACCCAGAAACGGGAAGAACCAGGTCTGACAAAGGACTGACTCTCATTCAACAATCATAGGATGAAGCTTTCCTGATTCTCAGATGTTTGATCTTCGTCCGTCTAGGTTGGTGAGAGGAGAAGGAGAGATCATTGAGGAGATAGTGACCCGAGAGAAACACAAAGACATCAACAAGGTAAACGGAACGTCATCAGTTTCAGGTGAAGGACACGTAGCCGCTGTTAGCTGGATGACGAACATCTCTGCTTTGTCTCTTAGCAAGCTACAAAGGGAGACGGGAATGCCTTCCAGAGAAAACTGGGAATGAACAGGTAGAAGAAGAACCTCCAGAAGAAAACACAGACTGATTACTTCCTGATTGTTTCTGAGTCATTCTGATTCTTTTGAATATGTGGTAGAGATTTTCACTGTTTAGGTTTGTGCTTAGGTTGGGGAAGCAGGTTTCTTTATTTTATAGAAACCCAAAAGCATAATTTTATAAGTTATAGCTAATATGAAACACAATAAATCACATTCAAATATTCCATGAACGTTTGTTACTGTACATTAATTTTACATTCATATTTCTGTTTGTTAGTTCTTTTGGATTTGGACCATTCTCTCAATTTTTCTAATTGTTTTTTGTTTTGTTTTGTTAAAGGATTCTGACACTTATATTTTTGAGGTGTTCTGAGTCTTATGTATTCAAGTTTTCTGCCTTGGGCATATTTCAGGCTAATCACTCAACCTTTATCAAAATGTCTTTTTTAAGGCCGCTAAACTCTGACCTGATTCAGGGTTTACTTTGGAAAATAAAGTTTTATTTTTTTTTTCCAGGCATCATTCTTTTAGGGAGAAAAAATTAAACTCGCCAATCTCTTAAAAAAATGACTGGCAACTTTAAAGCAGAGCACACTGGCAGGCTCTGTAAAAAAACGTGAAAGATGCTTTTTACAGAGCATCTTAAATTTAATAATTAATTATTTCATGGTCTATTGTGATTATACCAAGACACAATCTTTTGCCTGGGTTCAGGTCAGGGCCATCCCAAAAATTATTGTTATCCCACCTTATCCTTAACGTTAGTACTGGCAGGAAGATACTGGGACACCAGTGTGACTCTTTAAAGGGAGCCCAGTTTAACATCAACATGTGAACGGACAAGATTCTGCAAAAACATTCTAAAATTGTACTACGAGTTGAACATGGTGGTGGTATCGTCATGCTGAGGGCCTGCTTCCCTGCCTCTGGACTACCTCAAAATAATCGTACCATTCGGAAAAAGAAGGGCTGAAGGATGATGTATTTATCATCAAGAATGTGACCTTTATTTATTGAAACTCCCTAAAGAAGAAATATTTCATATGGTCCAGAAAAATACCTGGGGTGGATGAAAATGAGTTAAAATAGCCCAGCATGGATAAAATCAAATCTTGTAGGAATAAAATAACCGCTGGTCAAAAAGCATTGCTCCTTCATCGCCAACAGTTCCAGACTTTTTCCTCGTTACATGTTGCTCCAATTCAATAAGGCTAGTTTGTTGCAAAAGTCACAAGTCAGAACAAGGAATTAGTTTGCACCGAACGTTCTTCATGACACATTTCTGTCTGATATTTTAAACAGAAAAAAAGGCCACCATTTGTCAGTGCTTTATATTTTCTTTATACACTCTTCATAAAATCACAAGGGAATGAATAGCATCAAATATAATCCTACAAGATATGTGACCTGTACAATTCTTACATTTGCCAAGTTTATCTATAAATATATACAGTCTAACCGTTGGTGAAACAGAGCTAGTTTTTTAACTGAGTCAGGTCAAAAGTAGAGACAGACTTAATAAAAATGAATAAATATGTCACATTAGGTAGTTTCATCTTTAAGGATCAGTGTCCTGCATGTTTTACATGTTGTGCTGATTCAACCAGAGATTATTTTTAATGAACAGTTGCCCATGGCGGCAGAGGGAAAAAAGTGTCTCAAGTACCAGAGTAAACTACAGAACTGCATTTTATCCTGTACCTGGAGCAGCCGTCTATGAAGCCTCAAATCAACTGTGTTGAACCAGGGGCACTTCTAAGAAATGCAGGACACTCATACAGCTGGACACCCTGAATTATCGTCCTCGTGTTTTGGAAAAATAACATCTTCAGCATGAACAGCCGACTTTCTGGAGCTAAAACCATCGCCTATAGACAAAAAAAAAAGAACAATCCAGGGTTCATAATGGCGTTTCATCAAAGAAAGTAACATGGCTGACCTTACTCGGTGCTGTTCATCTCTAGGGCTGTTTGTCAGCTCCGTGTTGGATTATGTGTTACTAAAAATGATCCAAAAATGAGGATTAGCTGGACAAATGTTTTACTTTTCAGTATAATTTCAATCTGGATGAGCCTGGGTTTAAATCACAGACGTTTCATTAAACTACACCGCGCTCTGCTGTGCTGACTGCAAATAGATGCCTCTGTGCTTGAACGAGAAAAATCACAACAAAAGCCACCCAACTGTGTGTCCGGAGAAAGAATCCAACTGTAACATTCGACACATTTATCAGGCCAGAGCCACTGTATTGTGAGAAGTCTCCACACTGTAAAATGTGCAACCTGTGCATTTTCTGGCAGCGCGTTCATCTGCTGTGGGAAACCTTTTGCAGGTTGACGCCTGTAAAATATGTGCCGGGTGGAGGTCGGGTGGTCAGGGGTGGAGGTCGGGTGGTCAGGGGTGGAGGTCGGGGGGTGGGGGGGGGGGGGCGGGGGGTCGGGGGGGGGGGGGGGGCGGGGGGGGGGGGGCGGGGGCGGCCGGGGGGGCGCGGGGGGGGCGCCGGGGGGGGGGGGGGGGGCCACACGATTGTCAGTGCACTGTGTGATGTCTGTTTGATCCAGTGGTGCTTCACGGCAGTATTGCACACTTTCCTTTACATTTGAGTCAACATTGGTCCACTGCACTCAGCTCTGAACATGCATGTTATGCTGAGCCCCACACTTATTGCAGCCCCTGGTAGAGAAGCGTAAAGCTTTAATATTATCACACCAATCTGACTTAATTTGAGCACATTTATTCATCGATGGGGACATTAAATCCTATGTTGAGAAATATGTATGTTGCACACTCTCACTGGTACTCAGCAAGTGAAGCAAAAGGAAGTTGTATTTTACCAACAGAAGCGCTCATAACTTTTCAGAAGATCACTGCATACCAAGAGTTTGGATGAGGTTTTTTTTCCTGGCACAGATATGGGCAGTATTCAGATTTTTTGACAAATGGCATGCTCTCTTGTTTTTCCTCATTCTGTAAAGCAGCTAAAAGAATTAGGCCTCAGTGTGAGTTCTCCAACAACCCTGATCATCTTACAAAAGTGAACAATGAACTATCATTAGGAATCGTTAAAGGTGCAAATAATTGTAGGGGCATTAAATCGATTTAATTGATTAATAGAATTTTTGGGGGGTTTTGACTATTTTAATTTGAGGAAAATCTAGATTTTTTTTCACCACAACACTCCTCAGGTTTTGATAGTTGGAATGATGTCAGCCCACCCAAGGCTACCATCTTGTTTGACTGGCGCGTTTAACAGGTTCTAGTTATTGGGACTTTTTAATTCAGGCTAACTCACAGAACAGATGGCTGAAATAAAAGCCAGTTTTGAAAAATACTTGACATTTGTAAATGAAAAAGTGAGGAAAAAAGATTCAGAATTGGAAATTGAATTTGGCATGGAAAAAAATAAATCGGACATTTTATTTGTCAACATGAGATCGTCCCCAGCCCTGCCTGAACACTGAATAGATGCACTGAAAACACAGGTTGGGAGTTTTCTCATTTTTCCAGTGTCAAATTAAACTTCTGCAAGAAACAAGTTTATTATAAGTTTTGCTTCCTCCTTACACGTCTTTTCCAAAGGCGCCAATAAGTGTGGAGATAACTCAAGAAGGACAAGTAATTATATTTCAAATAATAAAAAAAAGGCATGAAAATTTACTAAACTTTAGAAATAAATATCAAACATCATACAGCAGGTCTCGGCTCTGCATTCCTAGTTTCCACAACGTATCGTACAGGATTTACACCTGGAGCTCTGTCTTCCTCTAAAGGTGCAGCAGAGATCAGAGAGGGAGACGGCAACGCGGGGAGGGACATTTAAGAGAACATTCAATGCTTCATTTACAGCTCAGTAAAAACCAGGGAGGGGGAGAAAAAAACAGCAGAAATCCAAAATGGCCAAACATGGCTAATATCAAACATCCCATATATATGACACAAGATAACAGTTCTGATACAACCCTGGTGATCTGCAAGGTGAAATGATAAAAATACAATACAGGCAAGGATTTTTGCGCTTTTTTTTTTTTTTTGGCTGCTGAAACTCAATTTTGAAGAAATAAAACTATATAAGATAGCAAAAACCTAGCCTCAAAACACCATTTTGTTCACAAAAATCAATGAATTTTAACATGGCTATATTATTGATTATCAATCATGTCACCCTCATAGTAAAGAAGACACTTTAAACTGGTCTTCAGTGGACCAGATACCAGATCTGCACTGTGATGTAACAACTATGTACAGGCCTCGTTCGGGCGCTTAGCAACATACTTACACAATTTATTCCATGTTTTTATACACAGAGGACCTTTATGTGATCCTCTCTGCTCAGATGCAGCATATTGTTCTACACTGCTTATTTTGGCACCTTTGCTGTACAGTCGAGGCTTTTCCTAAAGTTGAGTCAAACATCAGGTGCAGTAGAGATCCGGCGTTAATCGTATTTAAAGGGTCAGTTCAGCATTCGCTCTGCGGGATTATTTTGAGTTGTGGTGCGAGGAAAACTGGAGAGCACAACTTTTAGTCTTGGCATTTTCAGGCATCTGCTTAGATAATTTCTGTTTGGCTTGGATTCATTTTCGTCAATTCTCGGTAAATGAGTAACACTTATTTATAAATGCACTCGGTCCAGTGTCAATCAAGTCTCGGCTCTGCTTTCACGGATTTGCAGAACAAAAGGGCTGATGCTTAAAATCTGCAGCACAGAAAGTGAGTCTCTGTTGCTGTGTCTGTGCTTTGCTTTGGCCACATCTGTCAGCCGCGGAGCAGAATCAGAGTAACTCCCTTGTGTCGTGGAGGTGCTTCATTGTGTGCAGTCAAGGATTTCTGAGCTTATATTCATGGCCGAAAAATATTCACTGAACAGAAGAAACCATCTAAATTCATTTATGTGTGCGTAACGTGTGGCTTCAGGAGGACTCGCCTGGTTTAAAACAATAACAAGAAAACTGCCACAGTCTCCACTGAAATAATTTAATTTCTGACAAGTAGCACCAGCCGCCCCCCCCTCTCCCTCCTCGGTGGCATTTCGCCCACTTGGTTCAAACCCGCAGCGTTTCCTGCCTCTGCGCTCGTCCTCCCAAGCGCCTGTACCCTCTCATTTGGGGTTGAACGGGAACGGCTCCAGCTTGGTGCTGCCGCTGCGGCCCCAGCAGCTCGCCGTGATGCTCATGCTGCGCTGCGACGCCCCGGGGCCGAGGCTGTGGGTCCGCTCCAGCCGCTCCCGCTCCAGCCGCTCGCTGTCCGACTGGCTCTGCGTGCGCTCGGGCCGGTTGTGGAAGCTGCCCGTCGGGGAGCTGGGCGCCGGCTGGGAGGAGATGGTGCGCAGCAGGTGGTTCCTTTTCCTCAGGAACTCGCTGTTGGCGCCCAGGCCGAAGCTGCCCTTGCGCAGGACCATGCGCGTGCTGCTGGACTTGGCGGGCCGAGAGCGCTGGCTGTACTCCAGCTGGGACAAGTGGGCCGCGTACCCCTCTGTGATGAACTGAGGAGAGGAACATGTGAGCGGAGAGGAAAGCTAACTGAATAAATCTGGCTTTGGACGTGCAATATCCATTTACTGGTGGGCCGCGACTAACAACATGTTTGTAATCGATTCTTCAGACAATTAATCGGATTTGTTGGGTTTTTTTATTGCCAAATTCTGCAGATTTTTAATTTAAACTTTCACAACTTTTTACACAATGTTAGAAATACAGTAAAAAGGTGCAAAAGAACAAATAATTCAACAGCTTTTTAAAAATAAGAACAAACATTTTATTGTCTAAAATGTAATAATAAAGTATTTCTTTAGTGAGGATTAACTGATTAATGACTGGATGGCAAATGGTGCGTAGTAGGAGATCATTATTTTTATATTCCTATAATTATTATAGACATTGAACCAGGTGATGGTAAAACTACACCACTTGAGGAGATTTAGGTAGAGCATACTTGCAGACAAAGGTTTTGTTTTCACCTTAAATGTAAATGTTTATATATTCTTTGTCCAGTTTTGGCTTATTACTGTTTTTAGTATGTTGTTCTTTTAGCAAATGGCATTTTTTTCCTTTTTGAGTCAGTGTACTGTAATTAATGGTCAATCAATTTCTAAATTAGTTAATTAATCAACAACTGATTAATCACAATTAATCGCTTTGGCCCTAATTGGTAGCAGGAGACGCCATGTTGAATCTGTCTCTGAAAGGTACCTGGCACTGGCTCTGCATCTTCTTGGAGGGTCTGCCGACGATGTAGATCTGAGAAGGAGGAATGCCGATGGAGGTGTAGACAGAGATGTCTTTGGTCGATCCATATCCAGCGAAGATCTTCATATTAGACTGAAATCAGTCCACAGGCAGGAGAGAAATTATTTTCTTTGTAAATTAAAATAAAAAAAAAATTAATTGTCTGAAGATCCTCAACACATTTTGTCTGCACCTGTTGATAACCCGAAGTACGCTCCCTTACCTCTGTCAGTGTTTTGAGGAAGTTGGCCTTGTGCCTGAGCGGGTCGTGGACTAATCCGTCGCAGAAGGAGACGATGCCGTGTGGGAAGTTGTGCTGAGACAGCCAGGCCACCACCCGCTGCTTCTGCATGTCTGGACGCCCCGTCACGTAGATGATCAAATAACCTAAATCCTGCCAGTGTCTGTGACGAAGCGAAGCAGCAAAGTGATTTTTATTTTTTTTTTAATTTAGGCGATTTCTTGGGAGCTACAGAAAGTTTTATGGGACGACTCGGATACCTGACGACGTCCACGGCTCCTGCCCTGACCTTCGGATCGCTACCCATGATTGAGACGCTGGCGGCGAACGACCCGTCGATGCTGAACACCACAAACTCTGTGCCACGTGGGACAACAGTCAGGTAGCTGTCTGCAAACGTGTGGTCGCCTCTGGGGTGGTGGGAGGGGAAGGCAGAAGAGAATGAAAACTAAACCAAAGGACGGGATTATATCTAAAGTTTCACATCAACAAGATGCACAGAAGGCAGGAATATTTCAACAAATCATGACACAGAGTGAGTTTGACGTTAATGTTAAAGGCTGAGAAGATGAAGTCACCTGACAACCATTTTCACGGGGTAGACTCCGATTCCCAGACGCTTCTCCTCTGGGATGTTAAACGACACGCGGCCGCTGCTTTGAGTCACTTGCGTGCTGAAGTACACCCACTCTCCTGACGGAGGCTGGGTCATGATGTGAAGGTCGATCTGTGCAGAAGTTCAAGACTTAAACATGATGTTTGAACACTGAAAGGTTGCAGACAGCCGGTTCTCTGCTGCCAAGCATGCATCATTACCTTCTCCCCAGCTAGAGTCACCATGTCCAGAGGGCCGTACATGAAGCGACCCGTGATGACCTGCTGGCTGTCTTCAGGGAAAACGGCGTCGTTCACTCGATGGTTGGCAGTCACGTTCTGCCATTGGAGTGAAAATAAACAAAGTCAGAGGGTGTTTTTAAAAAAAAAAAAACAAGGAGAAAAAAAACATGTCTTCTTACAAATTTACATAGAAAAGTCAAAGTCAAGTGACCTACAGCTGCATGCAAAGGTATTCACACTTTCAGGGTCAAATTCGATGTATTTTCTTGGGATTTTAAGCGACACACAAGGAAAAATAACTGTATTAAAGAGAAGTGGAAAGATACTGGCACATTCTTCTGCTTCACATTCAATCACTATTCTGTGTTTGTCAATTAACCTTAATAAAATACTGTGAATTTTTCTGGTGTAAAGTTTGAGGGATACTTTTCCCTACACTTGAATCCAAGACGTTGATAACAAACCGAAGGCATTCCTCTGCAGCATATTAATGTTCGTAAGCGTCTCAAACTGGCCTGTTTTCTTGATTTCACACCCACCCGGATCTTGACGTGAGTCCTCTTCCGGAGCCACTTCTCCCGAGGCTTAGAGGGGGTGAACTCCGACACCTCCTTCCCATCCAGCTCCAGGATGCTGGAGTTTTCATGCCTCATGACCTATGAGCAGAGATTTAACCGGTTCATCCCAGGAATCCCTGAAAAACTACAACAGGATTAAAAAATAAATAAATAAATGGTCGGGGCAACTCACCTGCCTCAGGAGGAAAGATACAACATCTGTGGATTCCCAGTAAGAAGCGTGGAAGAGGTGCGGCAAAGCCACTGTGGGAAAGGCAGTCAGAGCATCGGGGCAGTACAGAGCAAAGTCCAGGCGCTTTGTGCCCCACCAGCGGGCTGCAACTGCAAATGGGAATGGGTTGAATAGAGTGCAGGTCCACAAGATGAAACTCTAGCAGAACAAGCTGGCATAGAAACCTGCACCACCCTTAAAACCCACAAAGCAAACTTGAAAAAAAATAAAATAAATTAATTTAAAAAAAAAAAATCAGCTTCACTTCTTCAGCTGCAGGTGAGAAAGAAAGGTGTTTTTGATTACTGTAGTGAGAAATCATGCGCTGCATCAAAACGGAAAGAGATGGTTAGAACTGATGAGTAATTTCACGACCAGCTCCAAGAGTTTAATCACGTTAGTGAAGGTCGTTACACCAAAGTGCAAAATTAAGATCTGAACATTGTTCCCACTGAGTGAAAGTGCTTGTGCCAGTGTCCTTGAGAAGCCCATTTGGAAAGAATCCCAGGAGGAAGGGAATAAAAATAAATAAAAAGGCTTTCTGCATGAGCAGAATGAAGCTTTTGGATAGTTGCTGTGATTTCCGCAACTTTGAGAAAAAATACCTTCATCAACTTCAGCTTGGGAGTCCAACAACACCAGGTCGTGTATAGCAGAGTCCAGCATGCATGATTGGAAGCTGTCGTACTGGTAGCTGGAACTTCGACTTTCACCTGAGTACGTCTCAAAACTCAGATCTTCGTCAGACAGGTCGGCCTCGGCTTTTTTATAGAACTTCAGAGGATTTTTTATGGAGAATAAGTTTTGGGATGTTAGGGCAAGTTGGGAGAACAGACTGAGCTTATTGGATTGGCTAATCTGCTCTGATTTGGCTACACAAAGGGAAAAAAACAACAGAAAACCATGTGATAAAATGGATGCATATGTAACAGAAAAAAAACAGACGCATTCATTGGAGAGAGGCTCGTTTACACAGATTTGTGAGTTTCTAAGCAGCTGTTAGTGAAGCTTAAAGCATCATTGCAAGGTGATACTGTTGAACACTTGATGTGGTGGCAAAATTTCTTTTTCGAAATTGTTCAAAATGTGCACCAAACCTATCTTGAGTTATAATGCGAGACAAAAATAATAATAAAAATAAAAAAAGTAAAATGACTAACAGGTAAATAGGAGGGGAGGGAACTTTGGTTAACAATAATACAAAGAGGAAACAGAATGCTGATTATCTCAGCGCACACTGCAGTCGGAGGTGGAAATGGCTTAGGGAGGGAGATTGGTGTCCACATGCACTGAAACGTTAGATAAATGCAGTACTTGGTCATTGCATTTACATTTAGACAGTGGATAAAACTAAGACAGACAGTGAAAAGTGGCTCTTCTAGAGGACTCTGATCTTACTGGCTCCTTGTCAGAGAATATAGGGGGAAACAGTTCAATGACTGTCTTACCAGACGAGTCAGAAAGAAGTGCAGGGTTTGTGTCAGCAGCTCCTTGCAAAATGCAAATTAAACCTTTGGACCTTTGCGCATTTTGTCCCGTTACAACACAAACGTTGCGTCTCATTGGGATTCTTATGTGACAAACCAACAAAAAGTAGTGCGTAGTTGCGAAGAAGAGTTGGTTGGTTTGGATGGCTGATCCCTGATGCCCTCCTGATGCTCATTCCCAATTATTTAACAAACGGTGCAGAACATAATAAACATAATCCTCACAATACGGAGAATTTTGTCATTTTAAAACATTCATTTAAATTCACTGTGACATCAACGATACGATGAATCCCCAACCTCTACTTTATGTCATTTAAAATTATGAACTACTTTGTTTCTATAGCATAAAATCCCAGTGAGACACGACAAAGTTTGTGTTTGGAAGGAGAACAAGATGTGAGAAAATTCAAGAAGTATAACCACTTTTTGCAAGAAGCTGCATCTGACCAGCTAGTTAGTTAGCTCCAGATGGAGTGTAGGGTGTGTGTAGAGTCAGAGCACTGGGGTCGAGAGGAGGAGGCTGTAGGAGAGCTGGAAGGAGAAACTATGGTAGTTGTGCAGAAATAGAGACAAGTTGGCTTGAGAGCGAGAGAGAGAGAGAAGGAGGGGAACTAACTGGAGTCGTGTTTGTGTGAGTGGAAGAAAGAGAGAGAAAGAGAGACTGGTGGACGTTCAGAACACTTACTGTTGGCTATGTTGCTGGCAGTGAAACTGTCTGCCATTCCTGAGACCTGGCTGGCAATGCTGATCTCACTGGCCCTCCGTTGGCCCCTGGACAAGGGGCCCATTATGGGGGATGAGGGGTACGAACTGTCCATGAAGACACCACCATGAGACTGAACAACATCCGCTATTGAGCCCAAACAAGGAGATCCCATTAGACAGAGACACAGGTACGGTGGGCAACTCACAGTGATGGGGAGGGAGGCGAAACATGTGACTGCAGGGGGGGAAATGTGACAAGGAGCCCACATGTTCTCCATGTTCTGACTGACATGTGAAAACACAGACAGTAAAATGTCTACATATATTGAAATTAACGTCAGGGTGTAAAGATTGTCCGCTAGGAAAGATTTAGATTAAACATCTAGTGAGTTACTTGATAAATTATGCTGAGATTTTATAAAATTAAGACAACCCGTATCACCAATAGAAAACATATTAAAAATGTAGATACAGAGCTTCATGTTGAGCAAACAAAGCACCACAAGCAGCACAGCGAGCGTGATTGACTCTCCTGAAAGTTGACAGGTTAATTAACCTCTAAACACAAAAAAACCCCAGCAAAAACCCCCAAATCACAGAGCACAAACACAAACGCTTACACCCTCCAAACGCACCACAGCAGACGCTCTGCAGACAAACGTGAATGACTGTTTCCATGGCTTGATTCATCCACTTGTTGGGATTTGTTTAAAATAAAGAGAACCTCAGTTCAGGCTGCATGACCCGTACACAGTTAACATATTATTTCAGTGCTCTTAAAGATTCAATTTAATTAGTGCACAGGTTTAAATTTATTATGTGTTTTCTTGAGTCATATGTACACAAAGAGGCTCAAAAATATCCATGACCTCCTCACTAACATTTAGAGAAATGTTCCCTTAGCAACATAAATAAGCCTCTGGTTGGACATTTGACACACTTATCACAAAACGAAGACATGATTCGGATGTTCTCACAGACCAACTTTAAAGCATTTTCAAAGGGAAGAACGTCTGGCTGTTCTGGAAGAGTAAAAGTCAGCCTGCTCCGTTTATTCTGGACACCAGACTGGAGGTGTTTTCAGATCGTTGCCCTTGTGTCCAGGTTTTAAGAAAATGGAGGAATTAAGTGTTTTGGTTGCATTGAAACAGACCCTAGTGATCCTAGTAATTTTGAGTCAGTTTCACTACAAGTGTACGTTCAACCCTCAACATGATGCTCCCACCACCATGCCTGACAGTTGTGCAATGCTGAAAGCCTCCCCTGGTCTAATCCCAGCATGCTTCTCATCAGTTTGGTCATGTTGTGTTACTTGAGATGACTACTGGTCTCAGTTATGTACTTTTGACATTTCAATGTTTCCACCAGGGCAGCTATGTGTTGAAGATAAAAACCAAAGGGAGAAACATTTCTAAATGTATTGATGCTTTTGTCTGTAAAACACAGAGAAAGAATGAATGGTCCCTTAGTGAGTCAGGTGCTCCAGCGCCACCTGCTGCCCGAAGCCACTTTGTCTGCAGTCAATGACAAGCCAGAAACATTTGCCTGGATTTGTCACACCAGAGTTGCGGTAAACTCTCAAGAGTTGTGTGATAAACAGTGACTTGTGTGTTTAATTTTCTTAATTTATTGTTTTTGTGTGTTTGTGTTTTGATTTGGTTCGCCTGTGGCAAGGTGGCGGCCTGAGCGAGTTAGGAAAACCAGTCCCACCAGTTAGTCCAGGGCCCTGTTAAAAGTTAGATCGTTAATGTTTTATTAATCACGTGATGCAAAACACGCTAAGTGGTTGCGATAGTATCTCAGAAGTTGGCTGTTTGTCTGGTCTTGACTCTGCCTCAAATTAGGCGCTTTTGACTGCAGCACTAATACGTGGCTTAATGTTTACCTCTTCCGACTTCCTTCTCCAAAAGCATTTGGCTTCTCCATGGCGCCAGCAGGAAAATTTTAGTCAAGTTTGAAGAACTCCATTTTGAAGTTGCTGATTTAGAGTCAGCAGCCTCTAAATCCACATTAATGTTCAACTTAATTCACTGTGAATGAATTAAGTTTTTGAGCATCTTCCAGCTTAGGACATGGTAGCACCTTGATGGATCGTGAAGTATTAGTATTAGACTGTTAAGAAGAATATGTTAAATGTTAAACTATGCTGGGATGTAAACAACAGTCGTTCAGTTGCCGGGAGAAAAATCCAGTGTTGTTTCTCGTCTATGATGCAGAAGTCTGTCACAATAGGAGCTCCCCATTTCTTCCCCACTGAAACCAATCAATTGAAATGACCTCTACCTATTTAGGTAAAAAGACGGGTTAAATATCCAGCCAGAATCTTACGGGCAATTTCTCATTTCAAGAAATAGTGTGACGTTTCACTGAAACCTGCTAAGGGTTTCTAAACTTTTACTTCGGAGTATGTATATATTCCGAATTTTAAAATCCACATTAAATTCAAACCTGTGCACCCAACAAGTGTTTTAAAACTCACTGTCAATGTTGCATGTTCATTGCAGTTTGGAAAAACAACTGTTAAAGTGTGAGCAGTTACACGAGCCACATGTCGTACTCTTGCAACAACAGCAATGGAAACATTCGGATGATATCTAAAGCGGGCGCAAAATCGGTCTGGATTTCAAAGCACACGACAGACAGACGAGGATGTGAAGAGAACAAAGCACAAATGCAGCGAGTGAATGAGTGAGGGTGGAGAAAGATGGAGGTGAACAGGAGAGGCTACACACACTCCAAGGTGGCGGGTGTGGCTTTCAGGGAGTTCTCCTGCCAGTTTAGCACAGGAACAGGAATGCAGGTCTCACTGATGGTCTCCTGACAGCGAAAGGACAGGGGGGGCCCGCTATCGAGTAGCAGCTGAGCGTTGCTCTGGACTGTCTCCACTACAGAGGGAGGTGGAGGAGCGGGAGCAGGAAGGAGGGCAGAGGTCGGGGGTGGTTTTAGGAGGGCCGGGTGTGCAGATGTGGGAACAGGAGGCCGAGAGAGGAGGAAGGAAAGGAGACAGGGAAGACACAAAAACATATGAAGCAAGAACAACTGGACATAAAACAAAAGGCAAGCCCTTAGCGGACCTCACTTCTAGACTACAACTGTTACACAGCTTGAATGGTCATAATAACCAGTTTTACAACCACGCATAAAACACAAGATGCTAGATAATGCTGATAATCACTGATAAATACTGATAAAGTATTATTACTGCAGCTCATTTTCACCCAGACATTTGCTTTGTCACAGCCTCATTCCAAAAGCGATTAAATATCATTTTCTAAACATGTTCTAAACACAAGACTTAATAATTACAAAGTAAAAGAATTTTTTTTTTCATTTTTCAGTAAATTTAGAAAAATTAAAATTAAAACTTATATGCACAAGATTTTACTGCATTCCTTGTGACATTCATGGCGACCTGCCTTCACTGATTATCATTTCATTGAGGTTAAGATGACAGCAGCCAAAACTAGGAGAAACATCCTAATGATCTCATCTTCCAATGCCACAATACTCGGATAATAAAGGGGTGGCTTCAGGGGATTTCTGTGAATATCCTCCAGTGGCTCAGCCAGGACCTGGAGGAACAGTAAATCTAATTTAATACGTCTGGAAAAAATTTAAATGGCCATCTACCGACGCCGCCCATTCAGCCTGGCCGAGTTTGATCTATAGAGAAAAATGAGCAAAAATACACAAAACTATCTGTGTCAATTCACCAGCACTCAAAGAAGAGCTGCTGCTAAAAATGCTGAGCAAAAGAAGTGAAAACTGATATACACATGATTTTTGAGGAGTTATTTCATAAATTTGCAAAAAAAAATGGCCATTTTTAAAAAAATATTTGGAGTAAGGCTGTAAGATAAGAAATGTGGAGAGCAGTGAATACTTTATGATCACTAAATCCTGGATCTTAGAAAATGTGAAACTTAAGTCTGAGGATAAAAACTTGTTTTAGTAACTAGTTGGTTCATTTACACTAAACATCTACATCTAAATAGGACAGTTTGAGGTTCTAAGGGTTACTTTATTAAAATGAACGTCCAAAAACAGAAATCAAAATCAGGACTATGACCACATTTAGATGAATAACCTGCTTCACAGAAGACAAACAGTAGAAAAATGTAGCATTTTTCTCTGGTACTACGTGAGTGGACTCATGGTGTGCCACTATGACATGTGCTGTGTGCGACGAACAGGACAGCTGCTTACGATCAAAATGTCTCATTTACAGGGAGAAATTCAAAATAAATCTACTGTGTGAAATTCTGCATTTGTGCTTGTGATGACTCCAAAGAACCCGGCAGGTCTGAATTGTTTCACGTGACAGTTTTTGCCCCCATTCATCGCTCCTGCAAGGAACTCACCCAGCAAGGCCGAGTTTCCGTCTCCGAGGGGGAAGCGTTGGTAACGGGGAACGCTAAAAGGAGGGAGGAGGTGAAATTTCCGCTCCAGCAGAGGCTCCAGGCGGGAGGCGGAGGGATCAGCTGGGTGGAACAAGTTATAGACTTGCTGACAGGCTGGCCTCAGCTGGGCCACTAGAGGGAGAAATCCAACCAAAGACATGGAAGGGAAGAGCAGACAAAAGCAGGTGAAAAAATAAATTACGAAGCTGCCCAGCAGAGGCATCTTTAATATTCCTTTTTATACCCCAACACATTATTCGCTTAAAACTACTGCATTCCTCTTAATGAAGAAGCTCACCATCCAGCATAGGGATCACAGTCTTCCTCAGGGCCAGCACCAAGCCCAGCGGAGAACCAAACAGGAAAAAGTCTGACACCTCAAAGTCAAACTTCCCCAGGGAGCTTCCGTCCAGCATGGTGCTGCTGCTCGACCTGCGGGACGCTGCGTCGCTCTTAAGGACGCTAGAGTGCAAGCTGGGAAAAAACAAAACAAAAAAAATCACACAGCTGTTAGTCATTTAGGCGTTTGCTGCAATGTTCAAATGCCTTGAATAACTTTCGGTTTTTGTCACGCCACTATCATAAGTCTCAGATCAACACAAAATAAATGCACAATGTCAAGTGGAAGGACATGATACTTTATTTTTAACATATAAAAAAATCTGAAAGTGTGTATCAGACTCTAAATAAACTCCAGTGTCTTTCTTTTGTCTCCTGAGCAGCAAAAAGTGTTCACCTGCACTTGGATGTAAAGGCCTCTGAAGTTTGATTAGAAAACATTAGCTAACAAACAGCATCATAAAAACAAAGAAACAAAGTATCCTGTATCCAATTCAGGGCAATCCAAGAAGAAAACCACCTGGGGGCAGATCAACATTCCAGCAGGCAGGCAACAATAAACTTTCAGTCAGAGATGTAATGGTTACGCTTTGACTAGAATGACTTAGTCAAAGTCCAGACCTAAGTCCAATTGAAAATCTGTGGGAAGACTTAACAACTGACACTCAAGGATGATCTATGTTATGTCTGAGTTATTCAGATGTGGAAAGTTGTTAAAAGAACAAAATCCAAATGGGTGGCAGCTAGTCCTTCAGATAAGCCGGCCACTTAAAATCCTGGTAAAACAGGAAAGGTTTGTGTTTGTAAGGTGGAATAAAATACTAAAGTGTTCTAGGTCTCTACTATCACAGCATATTTCAGCAAAGCCGGCATTAAGTAAGAACTGAAATGGGTCAGAAGAAAATAGTTTCTCAGGTAAGTCATCACTCACCTGGACAGAAAAGCTTGGTGTTGTTTAATTGTGTCCAGTTCGTAGGTGGACGAGTCGCTTCTCTTGCGCGGCAGCTGCCTCTTGGTGTCATCGCTTGAACTGACGCGAGGAATATCAATGTTGCTGCGACTCAGGTGGCGGCTGCTCTCCAGTGTTGGGGATGATGACCCATGTCCGCTGTTGATGATGATGCCGGGAGAGAGAAGGTCCTGGTCCTACATGAGCAAACCAGGAAGATGAATCACAACGACGAAAAAGAAAAAGAAAGAAAACCTCAACAACTTACAGATGATAAATATGTCCATGATCGGACCAGTTAATAAAAACTGTGTCTGATGTGCCTTTTGGATCCTACCTGCACGCTGATGACGCTGCCTCTGCGGCTGCTGTTCTGGCTTTCATTTACCGTGGGGGTGCTGTTACAGAGAGCATCAAACCCCAATATTCCTCCCACACAGTCCCCAATGAGGCAAACCTGCACAGGTCAAACATCAGGAAGAAGGTTCACATAATAACAAAAAGTAGCAAAAACATATTGTGCTGTATAAAAGTCTTCAGTCATTACATTTTTAAAAAGATTTTCATCTAAGTAATCAAGTAACGTGTCCTTAGTCAATAGACATTAAATGTTTCTGAAGGCTAATCAAAGTGTATTTTTATCTTTGGCTGTTTTGTGAGTATTTTCTAGTTCAACATCTGATCACTGATTAACTGAAGGATGAGCCAGATTTGTATCTTGCTCTTTGAAGACTACTTTCAGCCCTCCTTCATCTGCAAATGTTTTCTGGATGTTTGATGCTTCTTCTTTTATTCTTCTCTTGCATTTATTTTTAAAGCACACACAGCACAAAAGGTACACTGAGTGGGCTAAAAATGGTTCAACTAGAGAACTCTAAAAAGTCTGCAGAACTACAAAGCAAGACCAAAAAGCAGAAGCTGCTATGTAACAGATCAAGACAAAGTCTTGCACAATAGTAGAAGTAGAACTAAAAGTAACGCACCACTTTAAATTACTTTAAAAATAAAATATCAGCAAAAGGTTGTGTGCGTTCGTGTTTTGTCCCCTTTACTTTGATGCCTCTAAATTTAACGACCTGCTCTCAGAACTCAGCTAATTTGTTAATAAAGTGCAACTGTGTATAATTTCATCTCAGACCAGCTGCTCTGAGAAGACCTCAGAGGTTCACTAGAGAACAAACAGCATCATGAAGACCAGCTCTCATAAAGACTTATACTGTGTAAAAAGTTTCCAACTGAGAATCCGTAGAAGTTTGAATTGTTGTTCAGATGCTTACAGTCCGACCTGACTAAGATTGTTCCATTTAGCAAAGAAAAATTGGCAAAGATGTCACTTTCTAGACGTACAAAGCTGGTAGAGCGAGACATACTCTAAAGCACTTGCAGCTGTAATTACAGCAAAAGTTCGAATAAGGGGAAGTGACTACAAATTCACCTGATAGGTTCAGATCCGTTTATATTTACTTGTAAAAATGTTTATCCACTCAACAATAATGCATCACTTTGCATCTACCACATCCCAACAAAACATGCTGATGTTTGCAGCTGTAAAATGTGAAGAAAAACTTTACCAGACTAACAAACTGTCAATAAGAGGCCAATCTGAGAAATGAACAGCCCTGTCCCGGTTCTGAACACCGTCTGACCTGGCCAGAGAAGGTCGCTCCATCCTGAGACTTAATGAAGTCGGAATACACCTGGTTGGCGCGAACAATGACGGTGGCCACGGCGTCCTGGTACTGTGGAGACGAGGTGGCCAGCAGAGGCAGAGCTGCGAGCGGGATGTGGTCCTGGCTGCTGGACAGATATCCCTCATCATAGCTGTAAGGACTCAGGCTGCAAAAAGAGGAAGGAGGAGCTTAGGAAAACCAAGGAAGAGGAGGATGACCTGAGTCACGAGCTGGACTTTTATATAAGAGAAACAGCCGTCGTAGCCGATGACAACAAACCCTCAGTCAAAACACTGCAGATATAAATGTGTCCGAGTGTTTTCTCTTACTTGGAGACCAGAGAGAAGGCCTCGGCACAGATGGCGGGGCAGGGCACCAAGCGGATGGCGATGCGTCCGAGCGCAGCGGGGTAGTGAACGCGCATGACTGTGTCGAACGCCGTGCTGATGGTGTTGACGTCGGCCTGCTTGCTGCTCTGTTCCCCTCCGCCCGTGTCCAGGATGTTCCCTCCGTGCAGAACCAGTATCAAGACGTGGATCTTGGAAGGCTGCAGACTCTGCTGAGACGAGCTCTCCTAAGAGACGGCAGAATTGCGACAAAGGTTGATGCACGGAGAATGTTTTGATGCTTCGCTTGGTTTTTATCATCATGACCAAAGACAGAGGGGTTTTTTCCCCTTGCTAATAAAAAACGTCCCTCAGTTATTGTTGATGACATTCTGCGTCAGGCTTTCCAAACACGTACCACAGAGCAGACTTCTGTTCACAACCATAGAGGGGCAGAGGACCATGAGAGGGGGAGACAGAGCAGAGCCACCCTCCACCTGTATGACAACAATCATGCTTCTGGAGGATGTCACAATAAACTGCATGGATTAATGTGTAGTTTTGTCTTGTGTGTCCGATCCAAAACTTCACATTGTCAAAGAACCACCATAAACGCACAATCAATGCCACGACTGCAGGTACAAGCGAGTTGAACAGAGGGTGGTGGGGTCGAGGGGTACACATGGATCGGGGTTTGGGCAATGGCGACGGAAAAAGGAGGGGCAGTCAGTACTGGGTGGGGGTGGGCCTTCCTGTGGGACTTACTCTGCCCCAAGGTGCTATGGGGCCAAAATGTTTACTTACTGACTGGTGCCTCGTTACCGTGATGGTGGGGATGGGAGAGCTATCGGCTTGGCCGCTAAGAGAGTCACGCATCTGAACACAAGAGGACAGAAAGGCTCAGGGACAAATGGCCTTTCTCTTATCCTCCAAAGTGTAAAGTCTCATAAACCCATCTGAGCTAAAGGTCATCGTTTCTATTTAATTTAGTTTTTAGGCTAAAAATGGACATTAGCAAGTTTGGGTTGTGGGATTTTTAAATGTATTTATTTTTTGGCATTGTTATTCAGGAATAGAGCTGGGCCATATGACTGAAAAAACACATTTTACATCAGTCAATATCGATTAGTTTCTTGTTTTAAATATCTTAAATATGGTGATGTGACCTTTCCTGTTTTATCTTCAGTTTCCTCTCAAGCTGTTGTATTCATTTTATCCTTTCATTCCACGCTGTCGTTTTTTATTTTTAAGCGGTGAAAACTTAAACTGCTGCTACGCAGGTTACTCAACAGGTTGTTGCTAGGTAACCACAAGTTGTTGCTCAGTAACATAAGAGTAAGTGAGTTAGTTGATGCCACAAACGTTGCTTAGCTGGCTGTGAGAGGTTGAGCAGATAAACTGTTTCCTTTGCCTACATTCCCCAGAGTGCTGTGCGGTTCTGGATGGATGTTCCATGAAATTATTGGAAATTCTATTAGAAGTTGTCTATTGATATTAATATCCATCACAATATGTATTGTTATCAATTTATTGCCCAGCCCTATTCATGCATGCTTAATATTTGTCAGGGCAGCATCCGAAGAAGCTGGATTAGTTTCTGAATCATTTCCACACACGTACCTCATCCAGTCTGTCCTCGCTCGATGTTCTGTCATAATCGACGCTCATTTCCTTAAAGTTCTCTGAAAACACAGGTTTATACACAAAGTTAAGTCAGAGAAGAGTTCCTGTTGGGGATGAAGCTTCGGTCAGTGCTGCTCTTCGTACCAGGACTTTCCTCCGTGTCCACAGTTTCAATCTTGTCCATGAAGTCGTTGGAGTTCCACTTGGCAATTTCTTTTGGGAAAACCTCCTCACCATCTGAGAGATCCTCTGAAGACACAGAAACAGAAAACACAGTGGGATTAAACAATAATTAGTTGTGTCTCCATTGAGTGCTGGCTATTCTTTTAATATAAATCTCCATTTCTCATTCAGTCACTGCTGTAGCTTTGGTGAGTTAATGCCTGGATTTTGTAGATTCAAAGTGGAGTCACCTTGTATGGGACCTTTGTCTGATTTTTAAATTCCTAACATTTTTTTTTTTTTAAAAAAGCTTGACAACAAACAATTCAAAGAGATTTCTCATTTTGCACTGCCAGTATACTAAAAGGACATAGTAAATCATATCTACCTAAGCATGTTCCCTTTAGGTTATATTGGTTTGATTAGAGTCATCTAACTCAAACAGGAATCAGAAATTCATTAGTAGAAATAGGGTGAAATCAGGACTTTTAAGAAATTATCCATTTTTTTATCCAATAAACTGCTATTCTTACAGCGCATTCTTAAGGAAGCTTGAAGGTCTCAAATGGACAAGAATGTTATTAAATTACATTCATAATTTACTCTCTGGGAACATTTCAGTGATGCGCTCATTTTTTAACATATTAAGTTCATTTCGCTGCATCATAACAAACTGAAACACAGTGCAAGGAATCAATTCACATTCAGAAAACCCACAAGAAAAAAAACAATAAAATTCATAAGAAATCCCTACAATCACAAACCTGCAGTTTTACAAGGTTCTCCAGAGAGTAAACACGAGCAGCCAGGCAACATCCATAAACAGTCTGGGACAAAAAGTGATTTCAAAGATGTTTGTGATGTAATCCTGTCCAGGATCAAACACTGTTTTTATTCACCATGTGATTTTTTTGCAAGACTATAATATTGTGTTTAAGCAGAATGCAAAAATAACTACTGTCATTTTTTACTGATATTTAACAAAACATAGGGCCAAAAATGTATATTAAACGTGATAAACGTCAGAAGTTCTAGAGCGAAATTTCGTTCATCATTCTGCACAATAAGGTTCCTTTCCCAAGTACGCCATCCTAGACTCACCTTTTAACATCTTATTTCTAGCAGCTTCTCTGACGTTCTTGACATTTAAATAGCAAATGTTAATTAAAATTGCATCTGCAAAACAACTGAAATTGGGTCTGATTTTGAAACACAGAGATGTTTTACTGTTCTTAGATAATCCGGCCTAAAACATTAGCTCTATTACACTTGGACTTGTGAAAGCAGGAATGAATTACAACAAACCCAGATTCTTTAAAGCGGCTCGTGATCTTTGATATCTTTATTCTGCTTGCATCAGTTCCAACAGCAGAAATTTTAATGCTTTGGGTTTTTATTCTAAACAGAGACATTTAAAATAGTGAAGAGACCGTAGAATGAGTAAAAGATTCAGTGTCGGCTTTAAACGACAGCATTTCTGTAAGAATGTAGTGGGGGAAAGGATTGAGGCAGAACTGTGCACCAGTACACAAAACAAGGTCCTCAAGGAAACAGGTGACATTGTTTCCTGACCTCAACCTGACAGAAAAACTTTGGGAAGAACTGAACATGAGTCATAACTTTCTGTTTCAGTTTGGGACAAATATACGAGACATAGCCTTAATTCTTCAAAATGAGAGAAGACAAAAGAGCTTGCCATCCCTGCAAGGCAAACATGTGTTTCACAAGTGAGGAAATATTCACTCACCTAGACTTGCAAATACACCATATTCAGAGCTGTGAGCAAAAAAATATTTTAAAAGAAGTGAAACTTTGCCAAACAAAGCTGGTGGAGCAACTAAGTAGAACCACGCACAATAAACAGGGTGATAAGAGAAGTAAAGTATCTCCAAAGCTTGTTACTGGAGATCTGCAGCAGAAAGTTGCATCTTGGGGGTCACCGAGTCTCCATAGCAACCGTTTATTTTAAGACTTTAACATATTTCCAAGAAGAAGAAATAACTCTACATGCTGCTGCAAATGAGCAAAAACAGTCCCAATTATACTTAATATAACTGCTAGCATCACAGTTACCACTAACACTGATTCACTAAAATTAATATATTTTTTGATAAAAAACAAAACAAACAAAAGTATTTGATTTTAAGCATATTTCCTGCATCACTTAATCAGTTGCTGGATGCTGGCAAAAAGTCAAAGTAGTTCCTGTTTTCCAGTCACAAGCAGAAACAAGTTGGAGTTAGAATTAAGGCTGTAACTAAGGATTATTTTAGTAATCAATAAGTCTATCAATTATTCTGACAATCGATTAATCATATTTTTAAAAATTTGTAGACTTTAATTTAACCACTACTAAAACATTACTGAATTAGTTGATTATTTCAATAACTGATGAATAATGATTAATCTTTTATGCCCCGGTTGGAATAAGTGGAGATTATTGAGTTAGAAGAGTCGGAGTGAAAATAATAATCCAAAATTTTGTAGGCTTGTTCTCATTTCACATGACATCATCAGACAAACGATGGTTTCCAGGGGGACGCTTGTTGCGTGGATGTCTGTGTGCATTTAAAAAAGCCGAGTGATTTGGTGAACCGATTTCTGAGTTGGACGTCAGGAGGAAAGACGAGGCCCCAAGTCTCCAGCCACCTCTTCCTTCAGGAGAGCGCGGTTGCGGCACCACACCCTCCTATTGCAGCTGCAGACCTAAAGCATGCTGGGTATCTGGGAAGCTTAAAAACTGAGCTGCAGCTTTTAAGCTTGACCATTTGAAGAAGAAAGAAAGCAAAAAAATAAAGCAGTTTAAAGAATGTTTAGCTGAGAATATAATTTACCATAGGCGTCAAAGAATTCCTCGTCTGAGCTGTCGTCTGAATCGCGCGCTATGCTCTGCATCCTCCACTCTGAGATGCTGTGACGCGACGGGCTCACTGTAAAACCACAAGAGGCAAAATAATCGCTGTTAATTGGGGACATGTGTTTTTTCAGCCTCTCTCTTTTCTTTCTTAACACATACAGAAATACGCTTCAACAAAGCAATGTCGCACAAGCCCCCCCTCCCCCAAAATCTCACGCACAAACACAGCGTTACATAAACATGCCGAGAGTCTCTGTGGCTGTGCTGCTGTCCTGAAGATGAGATGGGCTGCATGGTGGTCAGGGGTGATGTGAGAAAAGTGAGGCCCAGTGCAGGCAAAACACCCAAAACCGAGGGCAGTGAACGCCAAGAGTCGGCCCCGTCTGTCACAAGCCTATAACCGACACTCCGTGTATCATTAGAGCGGCGGAAGAGAGGGGGGCACAGCTGTGGCTGTCAGGACAGACAAAGCAGCAGCAGCAGCAGCAGCAGCAGCGGAGGGGAGGAGAGGGGCTCGCGTCTGCCTCCTCAGATCTGTGATGTCAGCACTGCTGCTAAAAATAGCTGCATGGAGAACCACGGGTGGTGATGGGGCTCATATGGGGGGGAGGGAAGGGGGGGGCGAGGCATGCAGGAGTTAGGGGCCTCGAAGAAGACACAGCGAGTGCTACCTTATAGAAGGGACGGCACATGGGTGTGTTAGGTCATGTGATCTGTGATGTCAGAGGCGATGCTAAAAATAACACGGCTCTGAAGGAGAGAAACTGCTGAAGTTGGACAGTCAGTCAAAAGGTGAGGGCACGGGGAAACACAGGCTGCTCTTCATCCGACTGTAACGCCGCCTATAAAAGCTACACCTGAAATACACTTATTCGGTTACATTAAAGCTTCTTTTTATATGTCGTTTTATCAAACTGCTCGCATAGAGAGCAGGTCCAAGGGTTACAGATGCCACAACATGATAAGACAGTTTCCCTCCATATTTAAGGGAATAGATGAAATAAAATAATCACCAAAGAAGAAAAAAACAACTCTTTTGGTAAATAATACCATAATTCTGAGGGTGTATGTGATTAAAGTAAAAATGTTTGGCATTGAAATTGAATGTACCGTTTTACAACTTCAATCTGAATCTACCTACGTGACTTAATTTTATAGGATCAACTTCAGTATATATTTAGAAAATATAAAAATAAAAAATCGATCCATTTATGTTTTATAGTGAAGGTGACATTGGTTCATTTGTTCTATACGATTGAATTGAACTAAATTTATTTCAGTAAAAAAAAATTTAATATGAATTGAATTGTGAAAAACAAGACGGGACAATAATCCAATTTTATCTACTCACCACAGGCAGTGAGAAAAACAGTAAAAAGGGGTGAGACTCTGCTGCTGTTATATAAAATATATTTTATGACTTACTCCACATCCTTGCCCTTGTCAATAATTATAGGAGTCGGAGTACAAGTCAAGCTTAAGAGTGAAAATGTAAGAGCTGAAATAATTTGTGGGTTTTGTATTATTTCATATTAAATTACTCATCATATATTTTTAATGCCATCATGTAAAGCTTTGTTTCTAGGGTGGTTTATATCTCACACTCCTTCAGTTTGTTTCCAGAAAGACGTCAGATCTGTAAAGCATGTTTTAGGAGAATTTATCACCAGAGCTGCCAGCAGGTTCACATTTCTGGGCTCCTACTTGATTCCGTCGGAGTCAGAGAAGAGGAGGCAGCTGCAGCCGTGAAGTAGTTTTTCCACCTGAACGGTGCAGCTGCTTTGCAAATGCAACTCCAAACAACTCCCATGGGATGGTCATGTGAGAAGTAACTAACACATAGGTGCAGAGCTCCAGTATGTCTCTGGTGTAGTAAGTTTTTTTTTTTTTTTTGCTTATTTCTTTGTTATTTGCAATTTTTATTTATATAAATATGGGAAATCCCATTCAGGAAAATCTATTCCTTTTTCTTATCATAAATGTGAGATATTTTTGTTTTGCTCTATAATCCAACTGTCATCAGATCACAGTTCTTAACGTGTGTTGGTGAACAGCCAGGGTTTCTGCAGGTTTCACCAACTAAAATTTAAGACTTTTTAAGACCATTATGAATGGAATTTAATTTATGTCTGCACAACTTTGCCCAGACATCTGAATTTTCAAGTATCCATAGTAGATGCAAAAAACTAGCTGGCTAGCAAAGGTATGTTAGTGGTAGCCAACATTTTAAGGTTCTGTAGTTCTAGATCAGTTTCATTGATGAATGCACACAATGACTGATGTGTCAAAAGATTGGGAGAGACCACAGGTGCAGAGTTGTTCACCTCCTCTCTTGGATGAGCGGGAGGATCTGGATGAGGTGGACCACTGCTTGGTGAGGACGCCTCGTGGCTGCAGAGTCTCTACTGATCTGGTGTCCGTTTCCTCTGCCTCGATAGAACTGATTGCCTCTTTGGCCTCCTGCTCTTTGTCTGGAGACACTGCACTTCCATTGGATTCGGAGAGCTCCTCGCCATGGAGAAACGTGGCCATCTTCCTGGCCAGGGCCAGCTGGGTTTCCAGCTCCAGCTGCCTGATGTCGTCCATGGTTAGGCCATACCACTCGTCCTGCCAGCACCAGGCCTGCCGGTGGGCATGCACCATAACCTTTCTGAGCCCTAAAGGGAAACAACAGGCAGACCAACGTATAAAACAGGCTGGCTGACTCTGAAAACGGAAAACTGCGATGGAAATCCAAAGCTCTGCTCACCAACATCATGAATGAACCGTTCAATCTTGGACTGCATGCCCCAGTAGCGAAACTCCACTTTGCAAAGTTTATAGGCACACATGATGGGAGTCTTCCCTGGGTTGTTATTGTACTCCTCTATCCAGTCATCCTGCAGGGGCCCCCTCTGGGTCTTGGCTGACGAGTACAGCTTCGGGTCCTCCTCTGAAATGTACTCATGTGGGGGGATGGGATCTGCCACTATGTCGATAACGTCTGCCAAAGAAAATCGGGTTTCACGCACCAATAACTGATGGAGTCAGCTGTTTAGAATGAATGTCACAACAGCTTTAGTGTGGTTTTATAATCATGTTATAATATGCCCAGGAGGGCATGAGCAGAACATCCTTAAGCCTGACTTAAAACATGTTTGCATTCTTTTCATGACCAACTTTCAGTCTGACTAACGGCATCAGTTACATAAGAAGCAGTGACTGACTAAAATCATTACAAATAACATCAGAAGTAGGTCACTGTGTGCTCTATAAGCACTTATTATTTTTTTATTGTAGTGTGATGGGCAGTTATTCCCCAAACACAAAAATTATGCTGTGCAACTAAAGTGCCACAAGTGGGCTTCATCCACTGCTTATACCGACAGACCTTCAGACAGGAAAAATTGACCAAACTAAGATTAATAATGAGCCCAAAAATGTGGTACAAATTAACGTGTCCGTCTCAAAAAACACAAATGTTTTTTAATGTAGATTAATTTCTACAAATTTGTTGAAAAAGTGAAACTAATCTGCTTCAAGCAATACTTTTCAAGCAATTATATCTGTTAACTTTGATTATTGGGGTTAACCAAAGCTCAGTTTGTGTGATATTACAAAAGGGGATTTTTTAAAATACAAAAATGTTCCTAAATGACCTAAAAAAAGGGGTGTCCAAAGTGTGGACCGGGGGCCATTTGTGGCCCTAGGAATAATTCTGCATGGAACCGACTGCAGTTCAAGAATGGTACAAAATAAACCCATCAGCAAAAGGAGCTGAAGCAGACGATGCAATTTTTTGGGATGAGAATTACAATGACAGACAGACATCTTCATAAATTGAAAATTCTAGGCACAAGAGAAGGTATTTTACATTTGTTGGCCAAGTTTTTGTGTTTTCTTGCTTTCTTTTTAAAATCATAGAAAGTTGGGTCAGAACATCTGACCCAAAAAGTTAGGAAAAAGTTAGGAAAAAGTTAGGAAAAAGTTAGGAAACGATGCCTTAGTTCCACCGAAGCATCCGTTTATAAAGATCTTCAGTACTAAATTACTTGAATGATTGTTGTACAATAATTTATTTTCTACTTTGCTATATTAAAATACTGTATTTTTAGCATATTGCTGAAGAGGATAAGAAGTAAATATTTCAGACTAAAAGTATGTAGCTGTATTAAGTCAAAGAAAAAGGAAATGGACCACAGTGCAAAATGTTTGGAGACCAGTGGCCTAGAAAATTATTTAGCAGACCGCTGACATGACAGGATGTATCATTACTAATGCATCCTCACTGTTTTATATTAAAACATAATTCATACAAAGTTAGGTGGAAGGAAAATCTTGAATAGGTTTGGTTTTACATCCTCTCAAAGTTATGATTATCCAAATGAATTGGATTTTCTTGAACTGTAAGCTATAATGACATAAATTAACAGCAAAAATCCTTAAAAATATTCTCATATGTAATGAAGCTACATGAGTCTCTTTTTTGGGAATACAATATTGAAATAACATTAAGTTTCAGCTGTACATGGCAGTATTGTGTTATTGAAATGTCAGTGAAAATACAGCATGTAAACGTTAAGCTTCTGTATCATCAAAAGGTTCTCACCAATAGTTGTTTGCCTCTTGTCTGCTGCAGATAAGTTAAAGACATCAGCTTGGTTGCCTGTGTCAGGCTTATAGTAGGTCTCAATGTCGATGGAGAACTTCTCAACAAACGGACAGGTGTATCTGCAAGACATCACGCGACAAAATGCATCATAACAGACATGGACTCATTCATGTAGTGCTGAATGGTTCAGGATTAGTGAAAGAGTGACAACACATCCTCGGTGTGAACGAGACGGTTCTGATTTTCTGTTGTGTCTGAGGCCTCTGCAGTAAAACTGTGGCTGGTTAAACAGATATGTCAGAAAGAACCACAGCACAGTCTTGGGTCAACCTCACATCAGCACCTTCACATATCGGTTTATCAAACAGATAAATGGAGCGATGACACCCAGAGGGGTCATCATCAGCTAAAAAGGCCAACTGCATCTGATGCTCTTACAACGTGCACGATAATATTCTGACAGCCTGATCAGAGGTTTATATTCTCCCTTCAGAAAGACGGATTTGGTATTACTTGGCTTACTTGGGGCATCACTCTCATGAATCTATGGTTGAAAAAGCGCACATACCTTGTTCGGGTGTAAGGGTAGGCATTCCAGGACTCCTCTTCAACCCTCAGAGCAGCTTTGGGCAGGATGGAGCGGAACCAGCCAGGAATGTGCATGCCTATGTGGTAGACCTTATGGGTGTACTGACCCACCCCACCTGGTCCATCGGTGTAGGGCTTATTCTCAAGGATCTCCACCCCACTTCCTTCACCGCAGCTCTCTTCTCTGCTCTTTTTCTGCAAGTAAAGCAAAAAAAGGGAACTGAAATTACTTTGAACAGTGTTTATATTTACATATGAACTTTTTATATGGACCTGAAAGAGGTGATTAGGTGTGTAGCCGGGTAAGGCTTTCTTGAATGCAAACTTAAGTCGACTTCAACTTGCTTTTCTCCAGACCACATCAAAAAAAGCTTTGAAGGGCCTAGTCAAAGGCCCTATGCAGGTGATGTACCGAGATCTTAAAAACATATAGGTATTAAGAGCACCTTAATACCTATATTAACTAATGTTATGACATTGTCCATCACGTTTAGTTTGAGTATCGTCAGAAAGGTGTTTCTTAATAGAATCATCTGATTTAACTCCAGAAATTGTTGAGCAGCATTTACCACCATATGTTAACCATGCTAGTAATTTATTCATCTAAACACTTTAGCTTTTAAAGCCGAGATAAAAAAAAGACATGATGTGCAAAATTTGCTGCTCGATAACGTCTGCAGCACTAAACGACACCACAAATCTGATTTATGAGCAACTAACACAGAGTGACTGTAATTAATACGTTATAGCTAAATATAAATAAATCACAAGATATTTTGGTATCTTATTGCAGAAAAATGTTAAAATGATTGTTATCATTAGTTCCAACAATTCCAAATTTACTTTGCAATCTTGATGTTTTATTTTTTTATTATTATTTTTTTTTAAAGATTTTATTCTGGTTTATTTTCTGTTAACATTTTGTTTCTAGAAAATCATAAAGAATACTTAACTGTTTTTTTTAATGAGCATCATTTCTTTATGTAATATAACACCATTTTTTAAAAATACTTTCAATTATTTTAAAGCAGGACTCATCAAGAAGGTATCAGGGGAAGTGTACTGTTTAAGGTCATTCACTGCTACATACTGTACAGTAAGTTTCATTTATCAATCTGTGCATCAATTTTAAATAAATTTCATATCTGGAGAAATGGAGAGAAGCTTCATTCACTTTTATAATATGCAAGAGAGCTCCCTTGCTGGAAAGTAAGTTTTTACTTTTTCAGAAACATTTTAAAGGAGTATTGAGTATTTCATTTGTACACATTAAAACAGATAGTGTAGTTTCACTCTGCTCCAAGTAGAAACGCATAAAAATATCTGGCGAAACAGCCTACATGCTGTATTATTTCATCACAGATGGGCTGAGTCAGTTATTACAGTGACTGGTGTGACAACACACTCCACAATTAATAGATTCCTGAGCGCTATGCATCCTCTGAATTGCAAACGAGGAAGCCTAAAAGCAGGTGTATGAAACCACACCTTTCCCATATTTACATTCCAGGTGCATAGTGTTGGAGCTGGGTGGAGACAGGAGGTGCAGTTGCTCAAAGTCGCAGCTAGGTGACACAAAGTTTCACAATCAAAGCGGTTCGGAGAAGAATGTGAGGCACGGACAGAGCAAGGATCATTGGTAAATCAGTGAAACGGGAAATCTGAACAGCTAAGCAGAGTCCAAGTTCTGACGACAGTAGAGGAGGGGGAAAAAGGCGACTCAGGGATCATAAATGTCAAAGATCCGAAGTCTGCCTCTTTTCTCCAAATCTCCTTGCGAAAGTGGTTCTGTTTTCCAGTCCATTTGCTTGATAACAGCAAGGAAGCTTTCTCCGGTTTGCCACTGATTCAGAGGAGCTGCGAGGAGGACGTCATGAGGCATCCAGCACTCTGGACCTCATTACCTCTGACAGGTCATTCATTAGCCACTCGCCCTGCTCTCAACAGCTCAGATGCAGTTAGGAAGACAAAACACAGACGCCCCGGCACTGTTGAACCAGCCATACACAAAGCCACTGCCCGAATCCAAGCCTACTTTATCTGTGCTCGATGCCGTAATTACAGACTAACATATGCATATAAAGATTATAAATATTGATGGCACTTGAAGCCATAACAAAATTTGTGTTTAATAAAATTAAGATGGGTTTGATCAGTAGAGAGAGCCACATGAATCAAATAAAACATGGTCCAACCATTGCTTTATCATATTCACATTTATTTTTCTCATATTTATTCATCCATATTTATATTCTTATTTCAAATCAGATCAGTCCTGACATGTGACCACAATGTGTTAAACCAAGCATTAATTTGGGATTTCTCAATTAAACACCTTCAAAAACAAAACATTAAAAAACAACGGTCGATGCTGAGCTACTTCACTCCTTTCACCTCCAGTGAGGGAAGATGCCTGAAGTCAGTCAATACTAAGTTAATTGATAAACAATAGGAAGTTATTTTCTTTTTCCAGGACTCCTCCCTAAATGCCTTTTAGGAGGAATTTAGAGCCAGAAAACCAAAAATAAATTACAAAAACCACTTTCATTCTTGCTCAAAGAAGGCCAGTAACTTAAAAGCATAATTACAAACAAAAATCCAAACCAAAACAAAAACTAGCCATCACACAACCAGGCCTTCTGAAACTGATCTTCACTGACGGATGATAATGTAGTACAACAGGGAAGAAAAGCCCAAGTTTTAGTGGCCTTATCGACAGGCCGCTAACACCTTTTGATACAGAAAACAACCATCTGACAGATGCATTACTAAAGTAAAGCCCAAAATGTTTGTGTTCAGAAAAGTGAGACTTTCTGCTGTTTCCACTCACTGTGTTTTACACAACCGCTCCACGGCTCACAAGTATAAAGCAATCAGATAGCAGAGTTGCAGGGAGAAATGGCCCATGTCTATTCACATCAGAGTAGCAAAGCATGTCAGAACAGGAGCATACTGTATCAATGCTTTCAACAAAGTGTGATAGACTGATGATCAGGGCTGGTGTCCGTACAACACACCGCCACGATTCAGTGACTTTCAGCTGGGTTTTCATCTACCTGGTGCCCGTTTCATATTTTGTATTTTTACATTTCTCAATTTTGGACATGAAAGTGAATATAACTCTGGTGCGATGCAAGTCTGATCAGAGAAGACTAGGAAAACCTTATTATTTCATCGGGCCAGGGAACACAATTAAAAATTTCTGTGTCAAAAGACACATTTTGTCAGATACACAATCACACATCTTGGCATTTCTTTTTCAAAAAGTGACTGAATATACACGATTGCCACCAAAACACACTATACGCGTTTAGATACCTCTGCAGTGACAGGATGGGAGTCACATCCTGGTTCGTTCTCACCGCTGTCGACTCACTGAGCCATGTTTCCTGTTAGACATGCACTGAGCTCCAAAAACAAACAGAAGTCGCCAAGTCGAAACCTGAGCGTTCAGCGCAAGCAGATGAGCCACAGCAGAATGGTCTAATATTTAATCCTGTCTTGATGCATTTTCTCTGCTCATTACTACAAATCCCTGCAGAGCAATGAAGAAATGATCGGCCGGCTATCAAATTAGAAAGTGGCAGAAGGGCAACGGAAATAAGTGGAGATGGAGTGGGCGTGCTGAGCGAGGTGCAGACATGGCTAAGATGTCCTGAGGCCCCGTCTTCATCCATGAGGTCTACAGTGGATTGGCGTCAGGCCGGCCTACGTGTGGCTGCTGCCCTGGTAACCCACGGCAGCGCGAGGCAGGCAAGCGTTCTTTGTTTCTTCCCGTTCTTTCCTCGCAGCCCTGTCTTTATTTTTTTTTTTACCCACCATTTCCTCTTTTCATTCACTCTCTCATGAGCAAAACCTGACCACCGGCATGCTGCTGATGTCACGGTTGCCATGGTGACAGAAGCCTTACAGCAACGAAGCTGTGTAGAGATGGTGAGGTCAATGAAAAAGGTAACTATGGGTCATCGATGTAACACGGTAAGACTGCCGGCGGATGCAGTCTGAGTCGCTTTTCCAAAGAGAAACTCGGCGTAAACCCGTTCGCACGTTGCTTGTGCGAACGGGTTTACGCCGTAGAGAGCCCGTCTGGGGACAAAGCGGATCACAACTAAAATGTTTCACAGGATTAATAGCCCACAATTACATTCAGGCTTTTACAAAAATACTAAAGAAACGAGGGTTGAGTGTCTGAGCCCGTATAAAATGGTCCCTCTCGTTTCTGTCGGAGTGGAAAGACTCTCATGCGAGAGTCTAAATGTTGCTTTGTGTTGAACTAAATGAGGAAGTTCATGTTGATTCACTTGATGCTGCTGCACTTTATCCTTCATTAAACATTTTGCTGGTTGTTGAATTTCCTGATCGTCAACGCCTAATTAAACATGACTGTATCTGTCATGCATCATACGATGTACCTATCACTTAACCAGGTCAAGACTGCTGTGCCTCTTGTAAAAACAAAAACTCAGCTACATCTAGACATTCAATGTTTCTAAACAAGAGGTAAATATCCTTTTTTTTAACCACAATCCGAGTTACAATCAGAGTCAAATAACATAATTGTTAAATAACCCAAGGTTAAATAAGTACAGCTTCATTTGCACAAGTAACAGGAAGAGAAAACAAGTTGTTGAGCAGAATAACTAAAGCTTTACACAGTCATTTTCTTTTTCCCTTTTTCACATTTTGCAATTTTACAACCCCAAACTTCTGTGTCTTTTATTGGGACTTTATTTGATACACCGAGAAAAAGGAATCCATATTGTGAAATAAATCTTTATTCTGCACTTCTACTCAATAGTTTGTATAGCTACCTTTTCCCTGCAATTACTACTTTGCGTTTTATAAAATTTAGGTCTGGACCTTGATCAGGCCATCCTAACACCTGATCTAAACTGACCCATTGCAGCTCTGGTTGTAAGTTTAGGGTCATCACCAGTCAAACTTCACTACAGTCTCAAACCTTTTTAATCCACTCGCAGATTTTCTTTTAGGACTGATTTGTATTTAGCTCCATCCACCGAACAGTCAGCTCTGACCAACTTTTCTGCATCTCCAAAGCATGATGCTCACACCACCATGAGCCACCATATTGCATTTTGCATGTAGGCCCAAAAAGTTCAAGTTTGTTCTGGTCTGATCTTCTTCCACATATTTGAGGTGAGCCATCATACATGGCTGCTCCTCTGGTTTTAACAGTGACTTTCTTCTTGCTACATCATTGCCTCATTCACAAATTTTTCCCAACTGAGCTTTGGATCTCTGCAGCTCCTCCAAAGTTTCTTGACTGCTTCTTTATTTTTTTTCATCTTCCAGTTGTGCCAAACTATTTACATCCTTGGATGATGTCAGGGATCTGTGACACATCAGCGGCTTGGAATATTGTTTTATAAACCAACTACGTAGCTTTACTCCTGAACTGTCCACTCTGGTCCTTATGATGACATTTGTTCTCTAACAAGAAATCTGAGGTCTTTATGGAAGAGCTGTGTTTGTACTGAGACTAAGTTACAAACTCATTCACTAAGGTATGTGACTACTGAAGACAAATGGGCTGCGATAGATTTTACTTAGGGGCATCAGAGTGAAGTGGGGGTAAATAGAGACGCATATGCATGAAAAATATCTTCAAGCTTTCTTCCAGAAAGCAGATGCACACTACTTAGTGCTCATTTAGCAGATAAAATCTCAATGATTTCTGTGGTTGACAAAATTTTAATTTTAGAATTTAGGGGGTGTGAATACTTTAGCAAAGTGCTGCAACTTTACACTAAAAATCTGGTCATACATGTAAGTCCTGATCACAGTCATGTCTGGTAGGTAACAGCCGCCCCCATGCACAAACATGCAGTGTCAATTAAAACCAGCCAACTTAGGAGGATCAATTGGATAATCTATCAGCCTAAAAGCACTCTTTGTTCTTCTACTCTTTCTGCGTCACACAACTTGTGACCAATCATTCTGTAATCGTGTGAGTTGTTGAAAATTCCCCCCTCCTGGTTTATCTTGTCCTCATTTGCTTCGTTTGGCTCACCACTTCTTTTTTTTTTCCTACTTTCTCACGTCTGGTGGTTGGTTGGTGTGAGTGTGTAGGTGAAAATTAGGTGGGCCATGTGTTGTGCTGTTACCTCACCTGGATCATGTAGAGCTGGGCAATGCGGTACTCCTCCACACTCAGGGGCATGGGGATGCGATACTCCTTAATGAGCATGGTGAATCTTGGAGCAGATGGGGGGACGAAGGGGGAAATCAGGAAGAAGAGTGATGAGGAAACGGGGAAAGGGGGAGGGAGGGGTGAGGGAAGGGATGGGGAGAGGGAAGAGGAGAAGCTCCGGTTGCTCCTATATGTGACTCGTCAGATGACCAGGCTGAAGTCTGCCTGGATAGTTCCTGTAGATAAAAGGACAACACAAACATCTCTTAAAACTACATTAAAAAAATACTTTTCAAAATCTATTGTGTCAATCTGCATCTTAATGCGCCTCTTGTCACTTGAAATAAATTAAAGAAATCTGGAAACAATAAAGAAAAAAACAACATTCCAAAAGCTCACAAGGTGAGAAAGAGGAGAGAGGAACAGGTGTAGTTACTGCCTGTTTGGTCCAAGCCTTCGCATCGACGGGAAGCTCTAGCATCTGAGGCATTGTATCTCTAAAAAAATACCGTTACCTGAATAAAATCCCATTGTCATACAGCGGCCACTGCCCAGTCCACCCCATCGTCACATAGGCAACCTCACTCGGCAACCGAGGGATTAGCTTAGTGAGGAACTTTACATAATTTTGCACAACCAAGGTTTCACAAATAGCTCCATCCGAGTTACACAAAGCTTTGTTTTCCAACCACTGGGCAGATAGAGGTAGGTGTGTGCTATGCATGTGCAGCATGTGGGTGGCGTGAGTTGCAGAAGTCTGCTTTAAGCAGTGCAGAAATACCAACTCTCCTAAGCCAAGTTTGTACAAAAAAAGACCATATCTGTGCAGAGCCATGGCGCACATAAGTTTATCTCAGTGAAGCCTCCTAAATGTCAGCCAAGGTAACACGTCAACTGAAGAGGAGTCGATGCAAAAAGAGCGATACTCATCAGGGGAAGGAACGGTGCGGACCAAATGAGTAAAGCTCGTACAAGGACATTTTTTTTAGCTCATAAAGGTGAAGCTACTGGCAGAAAAAACAGGCCAGGCCACAGTCACCTTTTGTGATAAGGTGGGGGTTTGTGAAGGTGAGAATGAACGCAGGAGTCCAGGGTATTAAGAAAGTGATGATGAATTTAAGATGAAAGTGGCTCAAACAGTCCAGATCAGGCAGCCCAGCAGAGACAAAAACGCACACAGCTAAATACCGGTAGCAACTGACACAAAGACTGAACATGGCGCAAAGTAGTCTCAGGTCTATACAGTTCGACTGAGAACTACTGATGACATACGATGTTAGACAAGGACCCAACAAGAGACAAACACAACAGGTGGACCTAAATACTCATGGGATAATCAAGGTAATGAGACACACCTGGGAACAATCAATGAGGAAGACCAGAGACAGAGACTGACAGGAAGGAACTGAACACAGAAAACTAAAAATAAATGCACAGAAACACAGATCATGACACCTTTTATATGCTCCAACTTAGAAACATAAGTTTGGGTTTTATCACAAAGTTATTTTAGCAATTTCTTCAGAAAATGAAACTTGTACATTGTGCGGAGTGAAATATTGGAAGCAGGTATTTCTGCTATTTTTGACGAATACAACTAATGAAATCCAGAATTCAGCTCAGAAAAAAACAGAATGTAACATGAAAGTAATTAAAATTGCTTTTTAACACTGACATGTTATAGTATGATCAAGAGGAGGACTGCTGAGTCAACATGTGTCAAGACGACACACTGATGCTCTTCATAAGGAGGGGAAGCCTCAAAAAGTTGCTTTTATAGAAGCCGGTTGAGTGACGAGTGCAGCTGGAGTCGAGAGCCTCAGAGCAGAGGACGTGGCACTCTGTGGCATTCCTCAGACCAAAACCGGTCCTGAACCTGAGACATCAGGAACATCTGGGCTAAAGAGAAAGACGACTTGGATTTTTCTCAGTCCTCTTTTGGACTTTTTATATGGAGATTACTGCCCAAGAGTCAGATGGAAGAGTGGAGACAGACAGTATCCAAGCTGCTCAAGGTTCACATTTTTCATATTATTGCATTAAAAAATATTTTTTTATTGGTCTTATGTAAATATCAGCTTTTCTGAGAAACTGAATTTGAGGCTTTTCATTTGCTGTGAGGTATAAATCATCAAAAGTATGTAAAAAACGCTTTAAATATATCACTTTGTTCAAATAATCTAATATGCAATTATGTGTTTTTTTTAAGCAGAGTTGTTATGAAAAATTGTCTTTTTTGAGCTGCAGTATCCAGGCTCAGCTCCCCAGACTAGCAGCAGCAGCAATTAGCAAACATCTGGTGGAATAACACATCTCCTGACCTCATTATACAAAATATTTCTTAGTCCAGGGCGCTTAAGAACAGTTGTAAATGGCATAATGGAGGAGCATTGTTGTGATGATGTACTGAAGGTGGAACGTTTGGAAGAATAGGAACTTCTTAAACACACAGAACCCCATTTCAAAGCATCAAATTCCACTTTTGTTCTATAAAATCACATTATGTGCATGACAAATACATAACACCTCTTCTATAAACTAATTACTGATATAAATTATATTCTAATTTGTTAAGATGTACATAATGTATTAAACAGAAGAGCTCTCGCTGTCACTCAAAAGAGCAGAAACTGAACATAATAACATAATAAAAGAAAATAAACCACAATAATGAAAGCTGAAGTCAATATCATGTCACAGCTCACATTTCGGTGGGAAAATTTGGCAACACAGGCTTGCATAACCACGATCTTAACCAATATCTGGCCTATGGCAGAAGCTGGACAAAGCTCTGGAGCTTAGCCATTCAGCGTAATCAGTCCAATTACACTAATATTCCCAGTGTGTCACTTACCCACCAAGCAAAGAGCAGCTCCTAGTCTAACCAATATTCCTGTTCCTCCTCCTATTGACTGTTAGCTCCTGCAACACCACACTGAAAACAAATCAAACTAACAAGCTCGCTCATGTAGCACAGCAACAAAAGCATGACCGATTTCTCCACAGCGATCTGGTTGAAGGAGCACTGACATTTTGTTCTACTGAATGCATTTTTCATGTGGAGACCTCTTTGGTTTACACGCAGGAACAATGCTGCAGGAAAATCGGAGCAGAACGCCACGCTTTGCTGAAAATAACTGCACTCTTGGGAAACACTTGGAGAAAACTAGGCTAGCTGTAGAGGCCCTGAAGAAAAGCCGGTGGCCTCACAGCCAGAAAGGTCTTCAGAAATGGGAACCAAGCTTAGGAGAGGAAGGTCAATGCTTCAGTCTTCACATAAAAACTTAAAAATGTGTCAACAAATTCTTGTTGCTGAGTATTTTTGCTTTCACCAGCAAGATGAACACGTCTGCATATCACTCGGTGGAAAATGTCAAACCAAATGCTCCTACTAACGTCTAGCGTGTCGAAGCCTGACCACAGGAAACCCCAGCTCTAGTCAACGACAAGCAGCCGCCTGAAAGGAAGTGACACTAGGAATTTAGAAGAATAAAAATAGGAGTAAAAGCAAATCTGGTCTCGATCTGTCCACCAGGAAACATCTGGGGTTCTAGTAAAGTCCAGGGATTTGTCGAGATACTGAAGCAGTTCAGTTATTGCAACAAGCTACATCTTTCATTAAAGACTCACTTTTGGTTAGACCTGAACAGAAACAATAAATAAAAAAAAACAACATAAAACCATGACATGATTTTTCTAATAAAACATGTATTTGTTTATTATTGGGTGGAGGAAAGCTGAGACAGATGGACCAGTCCATCACAGACAACGGAGACACACCAGGACAAACAAGCAGATAAACACAGACACACCTGGGAGCGACTTAGAACCATAAAAAAGTGCATGGTGACTGTTGGAGGAAACAGGAGTGCCTGGGAAAAAAAACCCTCACATGTGACATGAGAACATGCAAACCACCCACAGAAAGGTTACAACCCACAACTGAATGATCAAGAGATCTGCTGTGAGACAAGAGTGCAGCAAGTATCCCATAAATAATAATAATTAAAAAAAACAGATTGTAGTAGAAGGGCAAATGCAGCTTCACAACAGGATGGAGCCCTGGGTAGAGAGCCATACTATGAATAACAGCCACTTTATGAAATAAAGTACTTTTTTGTTTTTATTATTGACTAAACAAGATTCAATTTGATGTACTAATACATATATGAAGTATTTTCTTACTGGCTCAATAAAATACATTTTTATTATTATTATACAATTCAAGTCTGGGCTCCATTTATTAACTAAAGGAAGCAACGAAACAGGATAGACAAAAAAAATTACCTTTAACCTTTAGCTTTTTTATAGCTGTATCTAAAGACTGGTGGTTTTTTAAAGTTTCTTTTACTGATGCTGTTCAGATTAGAACCATCTGAGGACATAGTTAATTCTCCTCTTTGCACCAAGTTGTCTTCAAACAGCATTTGCTCTTTCGGATGTGAACCTGTTTGCTTGCCCACTCCTACTTTGGAGTTCAACACCGATGGTGTGCACAGCACTGGATGTGCGCTGGTCTTTCCACCAGCGTCCTCCGGAGAGGACTGGCACCACGCTTGACCCAGAAAAAAAAAAAGGCACTCACACACACGCAGCTTAAAAATAGCTCAGTCACAATAATCCAAGCATACGCAAGCAGAGTGCCTGACGTTCGTTCAGAGAATATGTTCATTCCCATCTAAAAATACAGTCTCTGCCCCCTTCTAGGCAGTGACGCAACAACGGCACACGCCAGTACACAGGGCTAATCACAAAGCAGGCTCCAGTGTTTCTGCTCCGATTTCAACAAACTGAAGCCAACTATAACTACCGCATACTTTGTCCTTTGGGTTGTGTTTTATTCTTCTTCCCTTTCTTGTTCCTGCAGGTTATTACAAAGTGCAACCTGAATTAGAACCAAGTACCAGAAGGTCTGTAAAACTACTGAGAATTGTGCATTAAAAATCACAATTAACTTCTTCGAAGGAATTTGTCACAAATCGGAGGACATCTGCAGACAACACTGGATTAAATATGTGGCAGCAAGAAATTCAAATGACATAGAAGAGAAGCAACTTTTTTCAGAAAATGAAAAAGCCACATTTTCCATTACGCACAACTCTTTGCCCTTTCGGTCTGTCCTTTACCACAATGATGTCAAGTTGCATTAAAATATCTGTCTGTGAAGGCAACATATGACATAAGACAGGGGGGATATATGCACAGCAGAGAGGGTGCATGCCCCAGGATAAAGAGCAACAGCTGGGCTTTGTCGTCAAAGGAAGAGCCTAAGACCTCTGGAGGACAGAGGGAGGTGGAGGAGCGAAGAACTTTGGTGAATCCTTCAGGAGTTAGAAGAGCAGGGGCTTCATGTAGGCTGAACTTCTTCAAAAGTGGAAACCGTAGGCAAATAGTCAGCCACGGCGTTGGCCTTACAGTAAAGTACATATCAGGCATTGTCAGCCCAAAGCAGCAGCTCTGACCTACTGACTGAAATTTTTAGTTTATATCCTATAAGAAAAGGAAGGAATTTCTTCTGCTTTTTGAGATTTTTGAGCATGACCGATCTCTCTAAGGGGGGACGTCACCGCATCTCAATCAGACTAAAATCTGACTTTGACTAGCCCACTCCAACATCTTAATGTCATCATGAAAGCAGCCCCAAACCATCATAGCATGAGCACCATGTGTTGATATCAGTAAGAAGTTTCTTATATAGAAAAAATAAATAAATAAATAAATTATTGTGTTAGTTTTAAACCAGATATAAGGAGCTTTTGACACACTTTTTCAAAAAAATATATAACTTTTGTCTCTGGTTTCCTCAAACATTAGAAGGATTTGTGTGCTCTTTGTCAGCAGTTATTTTTATTAAGAAATTGTGACCACAAACATTTAATTCAGGCAATTAGAAAAAATATATGAAATCTTTTATCACCTGTGATTCTTCAATGTTTTTAGATCAGGGCTCGATTTTTCAGCCTACTTTAGGTTGTCAGACTTTTTTTATTTTACAGGTCAGGCCGTAATCAGACCTTTCTTTGATATAGGCTCTAAATAACTAGAAGAAGAAATGCGTAAAGAAAAACTGCTTTTTCAAAGCACTACTTGTCTCTTTCCATTACATCATTTTTAATACACAAAACATTTATTCATAATAATTAATACTGTTGCTATAAACCAAGACAAGTCTGAGTTCTAAGTTTTGATGGATTCTATATATAAGAATTTTTTAGTATTATTTAATTCACCAATTATCAGCTGGAGACGTTCAAGGTATAATTGGCCAGTTCCAATCTCTGTCTTATAAAATGGGGCATCTCAAGCCAAAAGGAAAGGTAAAAATAAAATGCAGTCTACATTAAATAAAATGTCTAACACATTAAAAAAATGTAAATAAATAAGAAAGGAGTTCTTCTATTTGACGTAGGACAGAACTGATTTACGACTTGAGAGCCTTGATCTCTTTTCAGACACACTGGCTACTTTAGTCTTTAAATATAAATCTATTAAAAGCTTCACGTTATCAGCCTTTACGTGGATCCTTTGATAAGTCCAAAGAAAATAGAATATTTACAAGCGCAGTGGAAAAGAGTTAAGGTGTAAAAAAACCCCAAATTTTCCTTTGTTTCACTTCAGTAAAGCACTGAATAAGTGAGCAAACATTTCCTTTTTACTCTGTTTAAGAGGCAGCCAGGATTCTTTGTTTGCAGCTGAAATGATAATCTATACCAGTGGTTCCCAAACTTTTTCTCCTGGGCCCCCCCAGTGGTTTCCAAACTATTTCTGCCAGAAATATTTCATCCAGAAACTTTACTCAACAGTCTGTTAGTTTGGGAGAAAAACTGTGAAAAGTTCTTTGCGTTTGCTGGTTTGCTGCCATGATTCTACCACACCTGTGTAGCTCCGCACAGTAGCAGCAGGTCTCCTTCACTGCCGCACAGGTGTAAACCCAGCGCGAGTGTCATAGCGCTCATGTTGCGTTTAAAGGCAACTTGGAAAAACAGGTTTCGACATGTTAACAACAGATTAAACAGTTTTAACTGCTAATAAAAGAGGATACAGATATGGGAAGTGCGGAGGTTCCTACTGTATCAAATTGACAAAGGAATAACAGAGAGTTGGCCATTCTAAGGTAAAAACCCAGCGCATCCAGACGGTTCCCGCGTCTGGATGGTTCCCCACCCCATAGTTTGGGAACCTCTGATCTATACTAACTCTGAGGTTTTAAAATTCATGAATGTCGTTCAGATGTAATAAAGTTAAATGAAAATGAAAAGCTTCAGTGACATGCAGAGGTAAACAATCATCTTCAGGAATTTACAGTAAACATGCAAAGCTCCAGTAACACCCTGCAAGTTGGTCACTGTCCCTCTTGTTCCCATGCCCTTCAGCAAGAATTGGATGCGCAATGTGCCCTTGTTCTTTACTTATCCTGGCAGTGCAAAGGGAAAGCTAAAAATACTTGATACCCTGTGTGCATCTCCTCCACCGTGTTCCTTCACCTTCTCCTCATCCTCTCTTCCTCCCACAGTAACTCGGTGAGAGCTGCTTCTAGAAACGCTCCAAAGATGGGGAAGAAATGAACGAAGAAACCGCAGAAGAGAGGGAATCCAAACCTCAAGTGCTAAAAGCAAACTTGTCTAACACAATCAAATCAATCTTAGCTATAACTTTCTTTATGAAGATGTCATTTGAATACATATCATTAATTTAAATACATCTTGGGGAATATAAATGCAAGTCACAACTTGTCCCTTTGTATGACGATGTCACATGATTACACAGGCAGATCTCAAAAACAGTAACTATCTGGTGAATATAGTCAGCAGATATTGAATTAGAATCTTACATGAAATGACATAATAGAGACATGTTATGTTATGGCCACACTATGGTCTATATAACCACCATGAAGTCAGCTGATATTTGTCCAGCTGACAGTTAATGGCGTTACACATGGAAGGAAAGCCACAAAGCTCTTTGTTAAACTGTTTCAGTTCAGGGAGAGCTTTCAATTAGTGGAAGAAAGAAGTATGTTATAAAAAGTGCTTAAGCAGCAGAGATTAGTGATGTATTGTGATGTTAAGCCCCAGGGGCAGATGAGACATCTCAACAGAGAAAAATGTAATTCATGTCAAACACACTGACCGAGTGGGGTTGTTTTGGAGGGAGTTTCTGTAAACCTGTAATTTTCTTCAAATATTACATTTTGGATTTTATTAGTTGCAACCCATAAAGCCCCTAAAATGACCAGAAACCACAGGGGTGAAATGTTTCAAGAATGAATCTCTCTTAAGGTTTTATTGGTAACTGTTCTTGAAAATCAATATTGCATAAGACTATGAGGGGGAAAAATAATACAGAACTGTTATATAATGGCCTACACATCACTAGAAAGACTGCTGACCTGACAGTTGTCCAGCAGACAGTCGCTGACAGACTGCATAAGGAGAGTACAACACGACGGGACATTTGTGGCTTAAGACTCTGGCTGTTCACAGATTCCTCTATCCAGAGGCTTCAAGGAAAAAACAAAAAAAATAATTGTTGTAGAAAAAGAAATTCGAGCAACAGACATGACCACAATACTGAGAGGATGCTATGGCCATAAAGACGTGCTGAAAGAGACTATTAACCTGGGATTCCCTGAAGCCTGATTGCATCTATCCCATGCTGAATTGATGCAGAAATTCATGCGAGAAAAGAGGAAAAAATACTGGGAACAATACGCTTTACAGTAGACTCACATTTATTTATTGCAATTTTTAATTTTCTATTTAAAACAATGCACATTAGGCTTTCATTAAGTCTTAATCATTAAAATGATGTAAGTAGTAATCATAAAAATTTATTTAAATATGCTTAAAATGTCCCTCTGTGTGTGTGATGTATCTATTAGTTTTAGATTTTGAATAAAATTTGTAAAACAAATGAACTTTTCAATGACATTCTATTTCAATGAGATACACCTGTAGAAGCTGCAAATAAAACATACCTGTTGCAATGTCAGAAAAAGTTTTAGAAAGTACCTGACAAAAAAAAAAGTGGGTATTTATTTCCTCAACAAACTGCAGAAGATATTTATGGTGAAGATGAGGCGACACAGGCCAGATGAGTGAATCTCAATGAGTCACACCCAAGCTCCGAGGGAGTGGAGAATATAACAAGTTTTAGATTGGATAACCCAGCAACCGTATAATTAAATTCAGCACAAATAAAATCTGGTGCCTTCAAGTGACTACTGAAAACTTCAATCTGCTTTGAAAATTGGAGTAATTGTTTTTTATCTATCTCAGCGGCGCTCGTCGGCCCGGCATTTCGCACCAACGCCGCCTCCAATAAAGACAACGCTTCGCTCCGATATCCAAAATTAGACAACCTGATATGCAAATGATGCTTAGATTAATCAGTAATGTGCCCAGGTTAAACGAGGACCCCCTCCCCTCGCTCTCGTTCTGAACGAGCACTCAGTCGGCCTACATGAACTGTGCACAGAGCGCTCTTACATAACTGCAGCAGTTACAGGAAAGGAAAGCATTTTGTCCATTCCATTAACTAATTCGTGCAGCCCACAGGCCCACAGGGCTGGAAAAGCTTTTGTACTTTTAGGAAATGTCTCTCAGACGTCTCCATCAGACAAACCGGTAGCAACAGGACGCTGCTGACTCAAACCGAGGTTTTTCTTGCTAATGTGGAGCCAGTGGTGACTTCATTCTCACCACTGGCAACACAGAAAAAAAGCATGACATGATGACTTTGAAGTATAAAAGCAAACGGATCCCATGTCACTGGCGATCTCTTATGAGGATGTGAAGGAGCTCCGACTGTAAGACACTTAGTAGTACTGATGAAAGGCTTTTATTTGCATAGCACATTCTTCAGCAACAAATTCAAGCAGCTTGCCATCTCTGATGTGGCAGAGATACCAACTCGATATCATCGCGGCAGTTAAACAAGCTGGAATTAAACAAAGAATAGTTAACTTCTAATAAAACCAGTACCACTAAATGTTGGATGTTTATGAGTTCTGAGAGGATCCCATTTCCAACATCATCCTAAAAGGCAGTAGGTCTGTGTAAAAATAAAAATACAAAAATTAACAAGTACCAGCCTGTAAGAATTTCTTCAACAAACTCCCAACAGCACAAATATCAGGCACTCATAATGGCTCATCCCTACCAGGGCCAGCCCCAGGTTGGAGAGGGACTTGAGCAGAATTAGATTTGAGGCCCCTCCTTCTTCAAGCATCACCACCATTCATAGCACTTCAGCACCGAAGTGGTATAATCTCAGAGAGAGGCCCAATTTAATTGTCCAAGCAATCACAGATCATTGATAATTAGCTACAGTTGGCACTCTCCAATGCATGGTTGAGTGAATATTTCTGTGAAATGCAACACCAAATTATTTGCTTATTTGTTTTCTTATAGCACATCTAAAGTATTCGGGACAAAAATGCAGCATGGAAGCCGCTTTGCTTTTCTTAGCAGTACCAGGAACCCAGTCTGTTCCAGTCGTATCATAAAACAGAACTGCAACCTACTGGAAAACAAGGTGTTCTGCTCCAGACACAGCCAAGATAAGGAAGGATGAAACCTGAACACCACTGAACGAGACACAAGTTCAAACATCAAGACTAGACAAGGTTTAATTCACATTAACTCCAAAATCTACTGCTGGTTTTAAAGTCTTTTTTTCCCAAGCAGTGGTATAGAAAAACAGCTGCATTTTTCAAGAAGACCAAGAGGAACCAAAGTCAAATTCCTTGCTCGTGTGTACAAACGTGGTGAATCAAGCTGAGACCAATTATTTTTCTGCAGGATTTTTATGCTCCATTCGATGTATCAAAGTCCTGCACTGTGTGTCTCGCAGTGCAGGACTTTGAAGATGAAAGAATAAAGACAACTCAGTTTCTCACATTAACTATCCTTATTGAGAACTGGTGGGTCTTAAATGAGAGATTCTCAGTAAATGAAAACAATCCGCCCCTCAGAGTAGCGACTGAGAGGCCGTGCTTGCTGCTGCACATAAAGTTGATCATCAGCAGATCAAGAAACTGACTGATTCCATAAATGGAAACCTGTTAAACCTTTGTAGCTCTTATGCAAGGTTTTGTAAAGTCATCACTGATGTTGATGGGTGGAGGCCAGAAGGACCTCCTGTAGCAGTCTATATTACAGGGGTCAAGAAGCCTCTGACTAATGATACTATTTGGGTGTAAGACAGTCTGTTGAAGAGGAAGCTCAGGAGTTAGGATTTATTTTATGAAGCATCCAGAGGCTCCAGGAAAGATCCAGCGTCATTTATCAGCTTGTTGAGCTTTTTAAGTCACAGACTCAGAGGCTGCTGCCCCAACAGATGATGGCATGAGGAGACTGCACTCTCCAAACAGACTTGGAGGAGAGCTGAACCATCTGGTGCAGAACCACACAAAGCTGCTCTATGCAGGCCTTCAGGACTCTGGGCTTGACACCATCTTGTCCTGCCGTCTTGTTCTGGCTCAGTCTCTCCAGCTGCCTCTTCTCGTGACTTCTAGAAACTGACGGGCAGGAGGGGAAGTTGAAAGGAGCACCAGCATATTTTGATTGGCTAAAAACAATGATGATCAAGCAGCAGGATACATGCCAGAGATGGAAGATAACAAATTTGAGGTGTGACAGGAAAGTTGTGGGTCAAGTGTGTGTGAGAAGTCTGCTTGGCCAGGGCAGAAGAAGAGAGTGCCGAGTTTCTTCCTGAAATGAACCTGTTGAAGAATGCTATGTCATTGGCTCTATCCAGACTTCAGTTTATCTGATCCTTATTTAGCTAGAAGCCTGTGCTATCTTCGTTATCACTGCTAGAACTCCAGCTACCGCCTCTACGCCTTTTTTCTTATTCGACCGTCCTTTCAGGTTACTGGCGACCCGGAGTTGGGTCACTGATGATGCATGTCACTGCTCTGGTGGGGAAGGTGTTATCCACATAATGCGGTTGGCAGAGTGCATCCCAGTCTAAAGCCTCAAAACAACCCTGCAAAGCTTCTTTAACGTCCTAAGTTCTCACAATAATTTTCATTACAAGTTGCCTCTGAACGAAGAGTTTATACGGTAAGAGCACGGAAAACAAAATCTAATTAGCCAAGAGGAGGTCTTGCAACACAAGTGTATGTATTCCTGACATTTGCATAAAACAAATCCAACATCGTTTTTGCTGGTAGAGTAGTTAACAAACTGTTGAAACAGTAGAAGTGTAGCCGAGACAGAGGCTTGGTTCAAATCTTCACATCCCACAAATGCATTAAGGTCTTGTGTCTGTACCTAAGCAACAACTAACCTGATGACAACACAGGCAGAGTTGGCAACAGCTAATTGTACTATAACACTGGTGAACTCTCTTCTTTAATAATATGGACAAAAAACTTACAATTGAATGTCCAGACTACATAAACAGCATAGCATGCCCTGGATTACACATCTGGTGTGGAAAAGTTGATATGTTGGAAGGAAAGAAAGACAAATGTTGGGATCAGGGATATCATCCCTCAGCCAAGATTTAGTGAAACATGTAAAACTTCATTCCTGATTCTGTGGTTAGATCCATGTCATTGGTTTGATTCCCTTTTTGAATCATTCAGGATTTTCAGTCGTTCAGGTATTATTTCAGTTTTTGAAATGTTGAAAAGCTGCTCTTTCAAAGGTATAGTTAAAAATCAATAATCAATAGGGGTATCAATAATTGTGCTCTTGGTAGTTTTGATAAAAACAATTGTTTTTAACTTATTTCTCAAATCAAATACTGCAACAAAAACGTAATTGCACTACTACGTGGAAAACAGATTTTAACCCATCTTGGCTTAAAATGCCAATAACCAGTGGTGCCAATAAATGAGTCTAACAAGATATATATCTTGTTCAAACATCAATATATATATCTTGTTAGATGCATATATAACTATATATATATATATATACATATATATATACATATACATATATATATATTAGGGGTTGAACGACTACATATTTTTTAAGGTCGACTACATCGTGATAATAGTCGAGTCGATGTCGACTAGTCGCGGTGACGTCATAGTGACGTAAGCGCAAAACTAC
>CAEGAF010002618.1:0-45779 GCA_903067075.1 Micropoecilia bifurca
TCTTCCAAACCCATTACAGCTCAGTTTCAAGCTTTCCAACTTACAAATCAACTCTTCTCATACAACTATCTTCTCATTGACTACGTCCAGCTTTCCTAGGCTTTTCTTTCTGTTGAAAGGGAGCGGGGAGGATTCCTTGCCACATTGTTTTAGATCTTGGCAAACTGTTAATAATTTCCCTCCACTTCAGAATTACATTGTTTTGGTCAGCAACACAACATCCCAATGGAATACATTGAAACTTGTTACAACATGACAAAGCGTGAACGGGACCTTAATAATTGTGCGAGGCAGTTTGGGGATGGTGGGTGAGAGAACAGAGGGGCGGGTTAGAGCAGAGGGAGGTCACCGTGTTGGAGCCGCCTGAGACATGAGGAGAGACTTCTTTTGGCGTTAATTGGCTCTTTACATGGAGGGGAGGTTGTGGTAGTGTCAATCGTCCATCCTTGAACTCCCTTCTCCCCTCTCCCTTTCCTCGTTCATCCTCTTTCCTCCTCAGCAGAAAGCTGTGATGGGTCACTGATCAGTATTAATGACCAGTCTGATCCCCCCCTTCTTCACTCTCACTGTCAAAGGGAATCAAAGAAACAGTGTGGCTAATTGCAGCACTGATCATTTAAATCACAGATGGAACCCAGTGTAAAACAAAAAAAAAAAAACGAATAAACATCTTTTAAGTTTCCACAAATCTACCTCACCCCCTCGCTCCAACTTTCTCTTTCAAAGATCCCTGAAAGAGAGCTAAGGTGTACAGTTGACAGCAGGCTCTAGTGATTAAGTCCTTTCATTGGTTAATTAGCCCCTACAGCAGCTGCACACGGGGAAGGCAAACAAGGAGTGACTCACCAAACTATCAAAGATGGAGCCTGTCAGGAGGCTCAAACGCTCTCTGCACCTGTGGGACAGTCACACACTCAGGCTGTACCTGTGGGACAGCCTTTCCCTCTCTGTCTCACGCAAACACAGGCACAAGCTCACTCGTCAAGTTCGGTACCTGTGGGAGATTCCCCCCGTGGCTCTTATTCCTGAGCTGAAGTGCCGTATGTTCACACGGGGACGCATTTCAAAAGAATGCACACACACCCTGAGACACTGAGATTACGGCAAATTTGGGTGCGCGCACACACACACACACACACACACACACACACACACACACACACACACACACACACACACACACACACACACACGCACACGCATGCACACAGTCAGAGGGGCTTTCACCTAATCAGTACTGAAAAGAGGCCATGGGGAAGAGACAAAGCTTTCTGTTATCTGACATTGTCTCCTCAAGAGAATATAGTTTCTTAAAAGAAATGTTGCATAGGTGCGGGTGAGACGTCTTAGACCACAAATATATCTATGTCAAATGAATTAGGATGCAGATGTTGACTTGACTAATGTGCTGCATCGCTCAATCCGTTATATGATAAAAATGGTCAACACTAAGCTTAAAGATAAAATTAAGATGGTTCTCCACCAAGAAAATGGAGGTGTATATCCATGCGGATGTTGAGAAAGTTAAAGAGGTTGTATTTTGTATTTTCCAGGCGTAGTGCAACGATGTCACCTTTAGTTGTTATAAAAATGCTGTATATATCAAATATGTCCTAAAAGAAATTTTAGTTAGTAATTTAATGCTATTAAAAATCTGCATGTCTCTTGAAAAACTGCTCTTTCTGAAACTTTGCCTTCAGGGTTTCATGACAACATCTCTCCAGTGCTTAATGTTTTTACCAGTGTTTCCCTGAGAAGCAGCTCGTATAATAAGCTGACCAGATGCACAGTTCCACCAGATGTTTACTAATTGCTGCTGGCTAGTCAGAAGGAACTGAGTGGGGGGTTAAGGGGTTGCGTGAGAGGGCTGCTCTTTTTAGGCAGAAGCTCGAAGGCTTGAAAACTGCATCTCCGAGGAGGCGCTGCATCTCAAAGGTGGTGCTTGGTCCACCCAGGCATTTTGTACAGCTGAATGGTTGCCCCGGGAGATTAAAGCAACAGTACAGTTGATGTCTGTCACTTTAAACTCCATGTAATCCTACTCATTTTCAGGAGCCATCAACAGCTTAAAGGGTTGCATGTTCACTCGAGAGAGATGAAGCACCTGAGGGGGGCGCTGGGAGTGGGAGGGGGTGTGTGCTGCGCCGACCGCTGGCAGGAGTTGGATCCATTAAAAACAACAAAATTGCTAATTGGTCAATAACTGAAATACAGATTTCCCATCTCAAGGTTTTGTTAGAGTAAGTGTCTGGACCATCACATCGGTGTGGCAGAGTGCCAAGTGAGTGGAGTGCAGACACTATTTAAACAGCTCTTCAGATGCTACTCATATCTAACACAGAACATGAAATATAAACTGGCCTTCATTTTGCTAATGTTATTCATGCTCAGATATTATATGAAGCACTCGACAACTCTCAATTAAGTGCAGATGGTTCAGCGTTAAACAGTAATTGAAAATGAAGTCTGTTGAGGAATCTACGGACGTCGACAGAGTTAGCACAAGGAAAAGCGACGGCATTAGCGTAATGTAGGAAATACAAATTATTAAGGACGCTTGAGACTTTTTGTGACATAACTGGATTTAATTACGCCGTTTCCTGTTTCTAGTAAAATGCTACAACATTTATTTACTACACAGGTCCTGTATCTGTAATCAATTTCTTTTTTTTCTTAAATTGGGTTTAGTTTTCTCGCGCCAGTAGAGATTTTACTCAGCCGGTTAAAATCGGTGAATGAACATGTCTTAGTATGTTGGCTGATGATACGTTTTCCACTTTGGATGTTGAACTGAACAGTGGTCCATGAGTTGCTCAGAGTGAGAAATATCATTTTTTCTTAGATCCCTGGTTTTTGCTTTTTGACGACTATAAGCCTGATTTGTCTACAGTGTTCTTTGGTTTTCAAGATGCTGTTTGCTTGCTGAGTAATGTTCAGCAAGAAACAAGGAGGCCTTCACAGAACACATGTCTAAAGTATCACAGGTGAACTTTGGTGACGTCTGAAGGAAACTGGTTCCCCTGGAATATGATTTGAGTTTCCTTTCTCCTCAATTATTTTCCATGTGTTGGTTTATCATATGAAACAACAACAGAATGCATTACAGTCTGTGATTTTGTTGTGACAAAACCTGAACACTGCCAGTAGTTTGAATAATTTTATGTGTCTGATGTAATAAACAGTGCGCAGGTGTGATATGTGAAACCTGCGTTGCAACAATTAAAAGAACAATCTGCATTTTCTGGAAAAAAAATAAAAATTGATGGCTACAATTAAGAGAGGTTGAAGCTCAATATTAGATCACATCCTCATCTTTTATCAGACTCATTACGTGATTTTGAAAACGTCGACAGGCGCCTGACATTTCTCAGTGGTGCATTTTGTTGTAGAAATAATCAGGGGGGCAGTTAACCCACTTTGTGCAAGCCTGCACAAGATGCCGGTCAATTCCCCTGATGACATTTGTGACAAAATAATAGTTTCAAATTCTGATTTTATTAAAACGCTGTTGATGGGCATCACAAAAGGAGGAAAACGCGACGCTTTGCAGCCTCTTGTGCTTGTGGCTGCCCTGCAGCACTAAAGAACAGTAATGGTTCTAATTCCAATAAAGAGAAAATCCAAGGTCACACTGTGAACTTCCTCCCCATCAGAAGACCACAAAGACTGGCTGCGAGAGTGCATAATATCCTCACAGCTATTTTTACCCTCAAATTAAAATCTATGACATGTTGAAATGACTGCAGTGTGCAAGAGGGGTATTCAAAGCAGACACTAATGACGCTTATTAATGGCGTGAATGAAGTCTTGACAGGTCGTGTGTCATTCTGCAGGCAATGCTCCACTGGCATAATGGCTAATGTAAGTGGGGATAATTATATATATTATACCCTGTCTTATGGTATTTTGGCAGGAGTATGAGGAGCCAGGCAGTTAGAAAGGAGAGTGAAAGCGCTTGCTCTTTTCCGAGACAGAGATGTGCACGTGCGTATTGGTGTGCACGCACGGATGTGTTCACCCCCATCCTCGGCATCGGTCAGGCTACGAGAGCAATAATAGCTAGACAACAGCACCAAACTGTGGTGGAACAACACAGCTGCACAAATAAAGAGACAAGCCGCCAACATGGCAGCAAAAGTTTCTTTTTAGACATTTTATTCTCCTTGAGCGACTAAAACTGTCCGAGACCGAGAGAGGAAAACAATCAAGCCGACTTTGACTCAATAAATGAAGTGTCACGTTGGGGGCATGATGGAGTGCTTTCATGTACATGATGTTGATTTGTCTCGTCTTTGTAACATAAGCAATTGAGCAACATTCAAGGAAGAGCTGAAAAATTTGTGAACGTTGGAATGTTTTTATGTGTGTGTGTGTGTGTGTGTGTCTTGTTGCCATTTCCAGTTTCAAGCTGTTGCACAGAGTTTTATATTTACAACTTTAGAGGTTTAGTAAAAAAAAAAAATCAACTTTTATTATAATTCTGATGTTTACATTAATGACAGAAAAACAGTCAGGTAATTTCTTACATTAGTAGAATGAATATTTGCCATTAGGATGAAAAAGAGGAGAATGTGGTTATTATTGATTTATTAATTTTGTGATTTTATTAATTATTTACTTTATTTCAGACATGCAAGCAATTCATATTTGCAATCAAAGTTCTAAAAAGAAGAGGGGAAAATACAAAATGAAGCCAAACAAATGCAACAAAATTTTTTAACAGGATTGTATCAACTTTATTGATTCAGTTCAGAAAAGTGAAGTGCAAAACCATACCTGCATTAATTATTAGACTCCATTGTTATGCATAGATTCCTAGAATACTAAATCAGAGTAAACATTAAATGACAACTACCTTAAGTAACAACAGGCTTCTATGCATATTCCACATATTTGTGTTTTATGAAGATATTTTATTTCAAACTCTTACTGAACTTCTTCAGAATTGGACGTGTTTCAGCTCCATGTTTACAATAATCACAGTTTAACTTTACAGTCAGAAAAATATAAACTATTGTAGCAGTCTGCACATTAGCTGTTTTAAAACTGCAAAAACAAAATTTTAAATTAGAATTTCTCTTCTTTACAAAGTATGGGGAAATCCTACAAAGACTTTATTACTACCAGATTTTTATTGTGAAGAGCAATTGTGCTGCTTGAAATGTCAGAAAATCACAATATCCTATCTATATCAGCTTAGTATGTTTTTAAGAATACATTTTCTTCAATATCTTGAGTATTCTATTTCTTATGAACCACATCATTTGTTTATTCACATCAAGTAAAGAAAACTGATATAAAAATAAATTCATCAAATCTTCACTACAGCAAAAGGTACTTGTGTCATCAGAATAAAGAGAAGTTTAAAATATTTTAAGGTCTTGGAGTTATGTCCTAAACCTCATCCTTGGGGGATGCTACAAAGTAAAATAATGCATAACTATAACTGAAGTCAAGCTGACCTATTATGAAAGAGAAAAGGAGAAGGATTTTTTTTTTCAAGACTTGTTTTATTCATGTGTTAAACTGGTTATGAACGAAAATGTTATTTAGAAAAAATATATTAATAGTGCGCCTGCTAATTCACAGTCATTTAAAGTTGACATCGCAGTGCAGTGGACGTTTAAAAGAACCTTTTGAAAGTTGCTAACACAGATTCGTGAAGTCTTTTCAAAGGAAAAAGTGTGATTGCCTTTAGTGCTTACCCGTCAACCCGTCTGTGATTAACAGTATTAAACATAATAAAAGTCACTTTTTGAATTATTCTTTCATCTGCAGGAATATTTCACATATTTCACAGTATCTGAAAAGACATCATGAAATCATGTAACCTAACTAAAAAAAAATCCACCTCAAATGATTTATTTTTTTTGTTGTTTTTTTTCATGAACAGTATTTTTTATTTTTTTTTTATCATTTCAATTCACCTTCTTTTCTTTACACATTTTGAATGTGCAATATCAGCTGTGTGTTCAGGTAACGGGTTTGAGGGTTCTAGTTGTATGGATCCAACTGGATTTCTCCTTTCTGTGATGTTGGTGGGAGAGAGTTGGCTAATTGGAGGCCCAATGGTTAAAAAAATGTAAAAAAAAAAAAAAAAAAAAAGGGCTCATTAATGCTCCTGCTTCTTGTTCCCCCTGCTCAAACACCTTGCCTCATTTATCTTTGTATTTGCCCACTTACCCCCTTCCAGCACTAAAACAGAGGACCTCAGAATAAACCCAGGGTTCAAGCTGGAACAAGGAGAGAAAGGGAAGGAGGGAAGAAAAAGAAGGGAAGAAGAGACACGGAGAGACGGAGGGAGAGAGTAACTTATGCTCAGTGGGAATTAACAAAGCACTTAGTAATTAAATCTAAATTGACATTCTGGTAATTAGCCTCTTGATTAGGAGCAATAACACAATTAGCCAACCAGTCTTTGCTAATTGTTAATTAGTATAAGCAAAGTTATTGTATGTGTGGCAGAGGGAGGCATGTAAAAGAACAAATGTTAATCTGTCTTTCTTTCAACAGCCGCGTCCCCACTCTTTCTTCTCGCTGGTTCTCTATTGAGCTACCAGGCAGGTTCATTGCCTCTCTCTGCACTCAAGCCGCATTCAGAGGCAGCAGCCGGTAATTAGCTGAAAGTGTTATCGAGAACATCGTCGGAGGACAGGCTGAGCCACGCTGGCACACCTCCGTGTCCGTCTACCTCCGGCGGAACGTTCCTCGCCTCCCAAACATGTCAAATGTGAACTATTTGTTCCCAACGGAGGTGCGACGTGGAGCAAATGCAATCATCACAGCCAGAGAAGAATCTCGGGGAGGTGCAGCTCATCTGAAAAGCTTTTGGTTGACCAGGAACAGGGATGGAACAGTTTATTAAAGATGTAGAGAGAAGAGAGGAAAGGGGAATAAAAGATGAATGGGGAATAAGGATGTGCCAGAATGTGGGATTTTCATTGGTTCACGGATGAAACATGGACTCCTTTAAATTAGCATGGACTCATCAGAACTATATGCTTCACTCACGGTCCAAACTAAGGAGAGGTTACAAGTGTAATTTCTTAAAGGACTGAATAAACCAAGAGGTTTGTTAGACAACATTGGTGAACAAACAGCGTCATGAAATGAAAGAAAGACAAGGAAGAGATTCTGGAAAAGTATCACACTCCACTTTACCAAGACACGATCGTACGCTTGTGCCTCTCACAGAGAACATTAATCAGACAAATAAGCAAGAGGCCCACGGTAGCTCTGGAGGAGCTGCGACAAACCACAGCTCAAGTGGGTGAATCTGTTGATAAGACAATGATTCCTTCCTCTACTTTTCTATTTATCCAGAAATACGAAGAATATAAGCCCTGCTTAAGGTTTTCCATGAGCCATCTAGAAGACCCAGTGAACATTTGGTAGAAGGTGGCCTGGTCAGATGAGACCCAAAACAAACATACTAACTACAGTGATGGCACTAACTACAGTGATGGCAAAGTTGCATCCTGTGGGGATGCAACTTTGCAGGAGAACCAGATAACCTGGTCAATGTTGATGGAAAGGGGAATGGAGATAAATAATCCCGCACCTAAACCTGAGTCAAAGTCCAGACTTAAATCAAATGGACAATGAGAAAACTTAAAAACTGGTGTGGACATTAGGCTGAAGACAAATACATTGCACATTTTTAGATTAGGATTTTGTCCTTTTCATTGCACAGCTATATGAACTCTGTCAAAGAAAATTCCAACATGTCGGGGATTGTGGCCATAATGTTAGAAAATGTGGAAAAGTTCATGAGACACGAATACCGTTGCAAGGTGTTATGCACAACTTCACCAAAAAAAGCCCCTGTTGTTTACTGAAAGCTCTCTCTTTCTCTTTTTTTTCCATGTCAGGAGCATGTATATAGAACCGTGGCCCTCGCTCCAGATTAAGCTGCTCTTCCAACACAAATATTTGGCAGCAGGATGAGCTGCCTGAGAACGCACCGAAACATGAAATTAGTCAGGAAAGGTGAACCACCCCGCCGAGAGGAAAGGAGAGGCGCACTGGATGTAAAAGGTGAAGAGGCATGTGCTCCAAAACCATCTGGGGCCTCTGCAAATACAGGAAGAATCTTTCAAAGTAAGCTTTGCGAGCAGGAAATGTACACTTTTTATATTTTCCGGTAATGAAATATTCAAAGACAAAAAAAAATAAGAAAGAAAAACCCAAAAAGAAAGTGTGTTAGTGGGTTTTGAATGTGCGTAAGAGTAAAAGGTGTCACTTGCTCTGTCTTTGCCACGCTTCCTGCAGTGTCCCACCCACTGTGGCTCTAATTGGATCCTTATTACTGAGCCAGCCTCTATCCCAGGAATGATGGATTCATACCACACAGAATTCCATTAATCATTCTTTATTCACAGTCCACTCTGAGAAGAGGGCAAATTCATTTCTTGGCGTGCCACGCGGCCACTCTGATGAATATTCATGAAAGGAAATTTGGGGTCAGGCCTAATAAGGGAGGTAATTTGTAATTTGCGCTGTTCTCGCTCGGGTCTTGTTCGGCAGGTTAACCTATAGAACATGGAGAACAGACAGCAGCTCTGTAGGCACAGCACAACTCACACTGTAACATGTGGTATTCTTCACTGATTAAAAATATATATAAAAAAATATATATATATATATATCTTTTTAAAAATGTGTCACTATTGTAAGAAATTGTGCATAATGGCTGAAAAAAAATTACTGTTAAGATTAAAAAATAAATAAATAAATAAAACAGACTTGATTGGAATCTCCTCAAACATCACAAAGAAGCAAAAATTGCAAATATTTCCCAAAATCACTTCAACACGAAGGCCTTTCTAATTAAAAAATGACTAAAAAGAAATTGTCTGATTACTGAATTTTAGCCATTTTTAACTTGTTTGGTCCAATGAGTGAGCAACTGATCGGTAACTGAAAAAGCAAAATCCAACCAGTGAGTGACATGATTATTGATTATGGATTCAGACAATATAAAGAGATGCAAAAAGCGATGAAGAAAAAGGCTTTCTCTGACATGTTGAGAAAACTGCTGCAAATTCAGGCTTAGAGAGAGCGAGAGAGAGCAAGACTTCACCATGGAGCATGCCAGATTTGGACATTTTAGCAGTGTTTTGGAAATGTCAGAATTAAGGTGAAGGTCTACATTTTCTAGGGAATCCAGATGAAGATGCTGTTTTAGTAATACTAGCTCTGCTAATTGGACTGTTATTAAAAGAAGTCAAGAATGCAAGAGTATTTTTTTATGTCATAGCGTTTTAAGTATTACTGAGGCTAAGTTTCACCCTGCCTGCTCTCACAAACATTTTGATGTTGACTCTGCACTTATAAATAATTAATGACTTTGAAAGGTGTACTTTTTTCCTACATTGTAGGATAAATCAAAAATAATGTCAAACCAAAGATTAGCAAAAGATGGACATTGGTGCATTTCTAAATCTAACCAAACTCATTACTGTTCATGACATTTTAAAAATGTTTCTCAATGAAGATTACCAGAATGCATGAGGCAGTTAAACAAAGAATAAAAAAACAGTGCCATTATTATTTCTTTTTTCCAAAATGATGCATCCTTTCTTCCTGACCAAATAAGTGCCGTAGACGGTTGAACTCTTTGTGAGATTATCCTTTTTAAATCAAACAGCTGCTTTTAGAGGGGGAAAAAACAAGCTCTTGCTTTCACATCACAGCACTTCCAACCCCAAAAGCATTTTATTACTCCTTCTGAAATTATGCCCACCTGGCATCACTTAAAGTCACTTAATTAATAATTTATCAATACATTTGAAGTGATTAAAATTCATGACCAGAAAGTGTTTTTAAAATAGTGCCCTTGCACCCCGAGGGTGTCCAATCAGTGAGTCTCGTTCGTTAGATCAGGGAGGAATAATTAATTGTACCTGAATGTTTAGTGGGGTCAGGATGCCTGCGGATGTGTGCGTGTGTGTGTGCGTGTGTGTGTGCGTGTGTGTGTGTGTGTGTGTGTGTGTGTGTGTGTGTGTGTGTGTGTGTGTGTGTGTGTGTGTGTGTGTGTGTGTGCGTGCGTGTGTGTGTGTGTGCGTGTGTGGTTGCATGTGCATAAATTTCTGCGTGTATGTTTTGCACAGTGGCACATGTGCAAGCTGAGAAAGGGATACTGTTTGTCACAAGCATTTGCTGGCTTTAGATCACAGTGCATTTAAAGTGGCGGATGCTGCCGCTCACTTTGTTCCACATCTGTCTGTTTATTCTGCAAAACACACACACACACACACACTGATTTACTCCATCCGACGATGTCCTCTTGCACCCTGTCATCACCTTCATGTTGTCACTGCCTTTCCTTTCTGTCTCCATTATTATTCGTAGAAGACCAGTTGAGTAACCACAATTGAAACTTGATGTCAAAGATGTGTCACTCACCCTGAAGAAGCGACATGATTAACAGCAGGTGACCTCGTCATTATGGCGGTCACTGCTTATTCTTTATTTCTGATTGTTGTTTTTTTTTTTTTTTCGACCAAGGATATGTAGTTAGTTATTTTACATGCAAAAGAAAATATGAATAAGTTACTACACACAATAAGCCCCTCTGACATGTATTTGCAACAAAGATGCGTAAGTCTTAAAATAAATTACTATTTTATTGCAGTGGCAGAAACTCGCACTGAAATTGTGTTTGAAAAATACAATTTAAGTTCATGAGAAATCTCCTTCACTACTGGAAAATTTTAGTTTTTCTTATTATTATTTAAATATTTAATTTAAATTTCCATATTTCTGCAATTTCCCTGTAATAAATTGACATCTTCAAATTGGTCAGTGTGTTTCTGATTCCCCAGAGTGTAACACAATTCAAAGGCCAGTTTCTTTTTAGCCACTCCTCAAAGTGGGAAAGACAAGAAAACTCATCCAAATGTTCCCACATCTACAGTCAGAGCAACAATTAAAACACTTAAAGCAGCTGCAGCTGTGGCAAAGAGCGCTGAGTTGGCTCTCTGTTACAGAACTATCAATGTTTGGTGAGGGTTAAACTGAACTAACGCAATAAGAAACAAATAAAATTCTTCTTATGACATCCTAATGTCATAAGAGCCATCAGATAATCAATGAATAAACCTGATTTATATGTTGGTTTTCCTTTAATTTCACAAAGTTACAATATGTTGAATTAACATTACCAATGCATTGATAAGACCGATGAAACAAAAATCTATCCCAAAATAATGTTATTTATAGCTGTATTTTTACATCAGGTCATTGTCGTTATTGATCCCAGAGCTTTGAAAACTGGAGTTGCTTGAGTCCACATGTACAACTTTAAACAAGATCAATGGTTAAGCTTAGTCATGGTTGAGAATAAAAAGATCTTCTGAACCACATTTGGACTTCAAAATATGTCTTCATGTTGACATTTTTCACTTTCCATGCTTTTCAGCATCTATATAATGCATAGATGAAAGGCAAAGCTTTCAACATAATGTAAAGCACAAAAACGATCATTAAAGGTAACAAAAATATATATGCATATATGTCATAATTGCATTGCAGATAATTACTAGCTTCTGTGTGTATAAGATTTGTTTCACCTTGGTGACCTGTGCTGTATAAATGCTGCCTACAGGTAGGGCACATCAATAATTAAACACTTGAAAGGGGGATCGTTCTGCATAATGAGCACTTGCTCTCCTGATAGACAAATATATTTAACTGTTAATGTGTCCACGCTTTTAGGGAGTTTGTTTGTGTTTAGGAGATGTGTGGTTTTTTTCTTGGTATATTTTAGTTTTCAGAGTGTTGTGTCTGTCTGTTTCGAACCCACCTGCAACAACGGAAGAACACACCATGAAAAATAATGTTGGGAGTAGTAGTTAATTGGGTCTTAAAAGTATTTATATTTAAATCAAAAGTAATGTAAAACATGTAACCAGAGTAAATGCATATGCAATATTTCTGGTAAAAATTAAAAAAAACTTTCAAACATAAACCGAAAGTAAATTAGGATTTGTTTGAGTTGGCCATAATTCATCATGTGTGCACTTTCATGCAAAGAATTGTGGGGTTATTATGTCTAAATTGCTTGAATTTGATTATTATAGCCACTTGGTTCAAGTTCTGAACGGCCAATAAGAGTTGTTGAAAGGTTTCTGTGTTGGAGCCACAATTTAAGTCTATAACTGGCTTCAGATTATTTAACAATAACGGTAAATAATAAACATGGAAGTCAGAAAACAGTTCAAACAATTAAAAATCAAACAAATTAAATCAAAAATAATTAATCACATCTTCACTGAATATCTGGGGACATAATACTGAACTCTAGGCTTAATGTGATTTGAGTACAGAACTATAGTGTTTTCGCAATGCGTGTGTGTGTGTGTGTGTGTGTGTGTGTGTGTGTGTGTGTGTGTGTGTGTGTGTGTGTGTGTGTGTGTGTGTGTGAAAGAGAGAAGTGTTAAAACATAACATCTATTATTATCATATAATATTGGTGAAACATTGTTTTGTCAAAATGGTCACATCTCTAATAGTGTTTCTTTTACACCCACTTTCACTTCAAGCTGGGAATTATGACACTGTGAGCGTATCAATTTTTAAAATTTTAGAATTCAAGGGGCACAGATACCCACTGGTATGTGACATACCTTCAAATATCACATAAACAATGATGGTGGGCCGCCATGGGCAAAAAATGCCAGGGCCATTTTTTTTTTTGGTCCCAGTCTTTCTCTGGGTGCAGGTCAGGGATGACCAGAGTAATAAACATCAAGAAGAGAGAGAGAGAGAGAGAGAGAGAGAGAGAGAGAGAGAGAGAGAGAGAGAGAGAGAGAGAGAGACGACGTAAGAATGACAGAAAAGTTCGTCCCCACAGAAAGACAGGTGCAAGCGAAGGTCTACGTGAGGAACGTGCCGTGTCTTGGCACGAAGAGAAGCAGGTTGGTCTGTGTTTCTTTGTCCTTCTCATGTTTAAAACATCTCCCACTGTTTCACCCCAAAGGTTCAGAAGCCCAGGGCCCCAGAGACCAGCACAGTCTTTTAAAGATATGTGCTCACTTAATCACTGAAGAAAAAGGCCCCCAGAGCTAGCCTAATATTATAATTAATTAATTCAACCAAAAAGGGGGTATTAAATTTCCTCCCTCTCAGGGTATCAGCTGAATACATTGACCTTTTGTGGAAATCGCCCTCTAATTCGAATCAGCTTCTAGAGCCATTTGCAGACTAAACTTGTTTCTTTTTCCTCCTCCGTCGTCTTTTAGCTCCCTCTGTCTTTGTGAATTTGTGCAAAAGGCGTCTTTTTTTTTTTTAAAGAGTGTAACTTTGTCCATGTTGTGCCTCCATTTTGTGTCTTCCCACCACTGAGTTTTGTGTGTGAGAGTGTTTAAAAGTGCCCGTGTGAGAGTGTGAGTGATCCCTGGTTATATCTCCCCGCTGTAACACAGAGAAGAACAGAAACTTTTCTTATTACTGCAGTGGTAGAAGAGCAGGCAGCTAAGTCTCTGTCTATCTCTGTGTCTCTCTCAGTGGTGTAGCTGACTCCCCAGTGTACCCCGGGTCTTCAGTAACTCTGACTGAAGTTCAGAGGGGTTAGGTAGTATACTCAGGAGGAAAGGGGGAGACAAGAGGAGCTGGAGGCGGAGGGGGAGGGTTAAGTAGGATTGGAACAGTGGGAGTTTTAAAACAGAACTTTAAATCTCCACCTACGAGAACGAGAGAGAGAGGACAATGGCGTCATGTGGCGTGCCGTTATCTTCAGGTCTCTGAAAGTCAGGAGACGGGAGGATGAGCATGAAAAGGAGCTCGAAGAGGGGCGTACATGTGATAAAAAAAAAAAAGCTGTAGGCTGCATAATCTGTGCTGCGTTTAGGAAGAGAATGTAGAAATAAGTCAAATCTTTGCAACCTCCAGACAGGGAAGTTCAGCTCGCATCAACACCAAATTAAACGAGGGGAGGATTTGCAAGATGGACGGATGAATGGATGAGTGCATGGCTGGATGGGTTAAAAAACAGAGAAACAAACACTGCAGAAGAACAAATACCCCAGAAGCTTAGAGCCGAATGAATCCTGTGCGACGGACCATTAGCTAGTTAACAATCTTTATGGCGCTTTGGACATCAAGGGCGAGATGTGAGATCATGCACAAGATAAAAATCTGAAACAACCTGTGATCAAGACATAAAGCAGGATTCATCACTTCCATAGTGCCCCCCCCCCCACCCGCCTCCCCCCACCATGAGCTGCCGAGGAGAACGATGGAGTGGTTAACCTTCAAAACGTGTCAAATTTCTGCGTCAGACGCATTATTTATCTTAATAATGATAAGCCTAATTTACCAGCTCTTCAATCAAGGCACCAACTCTGAGAGGTGTTAAATGAAAACATGTTTGTTCAATCTTTGATCATTCAGAGAGCAGAACAAAAAGCTGGCCTATTACGTTCCCGGGCAGCCGTCTGCTGGAATTTAAGGAATGACACCACGTCTTAATTTCACAAAGGTTGCAACAGATGTTCTCTCTGTCAGACGATGACATTCGCTGCATTACCAAACAACATATTCATTTCTCAACGCTGGGAAGTGTCAGCTACTAGGCCCTGTTTGTCTCCTCGTCAAGACGTGTGTTGAGCTGTGTGTGGATCACTAGCTCCCCCTACTGGTGATGTAAAAGAAAAAAGAAGAAGAAGAAGAAGAGGGAGTTAAAGCTTTTCAGCATCCAGGGAAGAATAAAAGACCAGCGTACCTAAGCTTCATTTTGGTAAGAAATTAGATTTCTTTAATAAAGAAGTGATGCTTTAATGAATTCTCTGTGTGGCTTTCACAAAATTTCTCTTTCATTTTTAAACTGAAACTGCTTCAATTAACTAACACACAGCCAGTCTATGCAGCAAAGTCCCATCCTCGTGTTCTTTGTCGTGCGTCCTCTGCAAAAGTTAGAAAGAATGATAAATACCCTCGCTCCCCCCCGGACCTAACCTCTCCTGCAGCTCATCTTCCTCTCCGCACACATGAACGGACAGATCCGTCCATGCCACAGCGCTAATGGTGGGGACATTATTCATCTCTCCAGCCAATTTGGGCTCTTTTTTCCCCCCCCTTTCAGGAAAAGAGGTGCGAAGGGTTGAGACGAGTCAGCGGAGAGTATTAAAAATGTAGAGGAAGATGGGCAAAAAAGGAGCAGCAGAATAAAGAGGGGCAGGGGAAGTGGGAATGAAGAAGGACAGGAGGCGTGTGGACACATTGTTCAGTCGAAGTCAGAGGGAAAGGGTGTGTGTAAATGGATGGAGGTGTCAGGGTGTGTTTTGTGAGCTTTTTTCCCCCCCAAGACTGTAACAAGAGAGGAAACTTTAGGTGGAAATCGTTTTAGATGCTGTATTCACGCCCCCTTCATGGCCTGGCAATGATTGAATTCACAAGAGAGGGTAACTTTGAAACCTGTGGTACCTATGGAGGAGCTACAGGGACTTACAGCTCAGGTAGGAGAATCTGTAGATGACTATTGTTGTCAGGCATTCTACAAATCCATCCATGTGGAAGAAAGTGATTTGGTCTAATCAGAACTAAAACTGAACAAACTTTTTTTTTATTATTTGATGCTTCAGGCATCACAGAATTATAGTTTATGCTGGTCTACATAAAATCTAAACCTTAATCCAAGTGGAAATATGTGGTAAAACCTGAAAAACCCTCTCCATCAAATCTGAATGTCAGGTGTCTTGGAAAGAGCAAAACTGGAACAGATACACTCTAAAGACTTGGTGATGTGACTACGGGGACAGAGCCTTTGCTGAGTTTGAACGTCCTTTACAAAAAAATAAACCTTAGAAAAACTTCACTTCACAAATAGCTGCTGTTTCGTGCTTGTCTGTCAGATAAACTCACAACATGATACGCAGAAATTTGTGGATACATAATGGCCAAGTGAGAATAAACCTCAGAGGACATGAATACTTTCACAGATTTCCAAGAACTTAAGGACCAAGTCACTGAATTATGGATCTCTGAGGTGAACCTGTGAGAGCTGCGACGCAATCTTAATTAAACACTGTTTGATCGAAGGCCGTGAAGTCTTACGGAAGCTACAAAAAGCGTGTCCGATTTATGGCGCGCGCTGCAGTCGGAGTGTCACTCTGAGGATATACGTTCACCAGCCCCAGTCAGGAGAAATTACACCCAAAGAACGTGATTGAGGGCATCTTAATGGAGGGGGACGGATCAATAAGTATTATGAGCATGTTTTAATTCCTGGCACCTCACATAAACCTTTACCAACTTCACAATGTCACTCTGTGTTCATAAAAGTTTTCTCCTCTGCCGCCTTGGACAAAAAAGAAAAAAAAGAAGATATAAATCCATCAAAACGTCTTCTCCGTTTTATAGTCCCTCTCTCCCTCCCCTTTCTCTTCCTCCTCATCTCCATTTTGATGTCTGTCTATTAGCAGAGGGTGAGGCCTTTCCTGCTCTCCCATCCAGGGGCTAAATTAGCTCAATCAGCCCTCTTTCACCTCTCTTCCGTGGGCTTCTAGCTGAGTGACACACTGCTCCCAAGAGATATGGAGAGGACTCACACACACACACACACACACACACACACGCACGCACGCACCAAGCCCAGCAGCAACGCAGGGAGGGGGCTGCTGGAGAGCGACATGGTGGTGAAGGAAGAAGAAGGATGAAAAGGAAGGTATTGGTCAGAGCGGAGGATAAAGTTTCATTCTGCCTCCCTGCATTAGAGGTTTGGGCTGTGAATGAAGCACCTTGTTCACTCCCTGTTGAACTTTATTTCATCATTTCCCTCTCCCTCATGCCTTTCTAGGGTGGTGAGGTGCTCACTTCAGAAGAGGCTCCTTTCCTTATAGAAAAAGGAAGCCATGAGTAACTACTCCTCCTCAAAGCGTCTCCTCTCTTCCTCGGATCCCGGCGCTCTCAGCCAAAGCCAGAGCCTGCTTTCCTGAGCCAACTTTTCTTAAATTGCCCCTTCATGTTTGATTTGTCTCGACCCTTCCCCTCTTTCCCTCCCGCTAAACAGCCAACCAAGTGTTAGTGGAAGTGCAAGGCAGGCATTTCTGTAGCAACGCATGTGTGTGTGTGTGTGTGTGTGTGTGTGTGTGTGTGTGTGTGTGTGTGTGTGTGTGTGTGTGTGTCTTTGGAGGAGGGAAGATGGGCGAAAAGGTGGCGATCAGAGTGAGCCATAAGATCTACTCTTTGCAGCTCTACAGGGATTTATTAGAGCGGGAAGTACATTAGCATCATAAAGACCCTGGAGAATAGGACTGTGGATGGGCTGCAGACACCATCACTGCACTCCAGCGTGCTCCTCACTATCAGGGAGCGTGTGTGTGTGTGTGTGTGTGTGTGTGTGTGTGTGTGTGTGTGTGTGTGTGTGTGTGTGTGTGTGTGTGTGTGTGCGTGAGCAAGAGAGTGTGTGGATGAGAAAAAAGATTACCCTGATTTAACTTAAGAAAGGCAGTTAGACGGTATATGGATCATCCCAAAGCAGCGGCGGACTAATACATCAGGAGATGATGGAACCGGCTGCAGGAGAGGTTATAATGGGCGAACTACAGGAGATAGCTCGCATTTAAACTTGACCTGATTATGAGCACAACATATTTTGTCAAAAACCGTGGCGCCTTCTTGTTTAGATTGGACTGGTGGTGTTGTGGTGTTTGATTTAAAACAGCTAAATTTAAATACGACTCTTCCGATTCGTGCCCTTCTTTCCATTGAGAACATGCAGGAATCTGATGTTGAGTTAACACGCATTAAAAAAAGAGGTTAATTACACATCGACACAGGCCTTTTTCTGTGACTTCTGCGGAAGTAGCTGTCAGAAAACACGAGGAAGAAACTGGTTGGTATCCCTTATTGTAAAGCTCTGACGCCCTCTGCTGGACAAACCATGTAGCATCATATGAAGAGAGACTTCAGATCTCCAGCAGAAAATATGATGGACACAAATGCTGGCATTTATATGTATGGAAGCGATGGGTAATGTGAAGCCTAGGCTTCTTAAAGTATTTCACCACAAAATTTGAAGAAATGTTCTCATTTACCAGAGTTTTTGTTGATTTACGTTCTTGTATTTTTTTAAAAATAGATGTTGGTCATTTTATTTTATGACTCACAACTTTTCATCAGTATATAACTTACAATATGTATATCAATTCTACCCCCTCATTTTTCTCTTAGAGAAAGACAAAGGTGTAAATGAAGATTTCAAAGCACAAGATTACTTTGCAGCTACAGTGGAATAATTCATCCATATGAGCTAGAATGACTCAAATTCAACCGAGAGTGGGAATGTGTGGAAAAATAATATTGACAGATAAGAACATGAGATGGAGCTGTTTAGCAAAGAAGTGTGGGCAAAAATTACATTTTGTAGATGTAAAACACTTTCAGCTGTAGTTGCAGCAAATTGTTGACTCTGGGAGGAGATAGGCACATATGCACTTTTTACATTATCAGTTATAAAAAAATAATTAAAAACCATGTGTCATTTTTCAAATTTAATATACTACTTTGTGCTTATCTCATAAATTCCCAATAAAATACACTGGTTGGTCTTTGATTTCTTTCCTTTTTTTAATTTAATGGGTGTGATTACTTTTGCAATTCAGTGTATAAAAAGGACAAGGTCTAACAGATGTTGGACTGAAGACACTCCAGCTTTCAATCTTTTGTCTTTTGAATTACAGGAGGTCTTACAAGTTGAAGAAAAGAACAACAGCAAACAAATCACAAGTCAGAGGATCGATTCTGGAAAAAAATTTTATATTTTTAGTAGAACCATGTTTCTCTGCTGGGTTGCTCTGCAGAGCAATTTAAATCAAATAACAAATGAGCTCTTTGGAGTGTGGTCTGGGTGACTGTGCAACATAAGTGTAGAATAAAAAAAAGTCCTTTTCTGGACAACAGTGGATGCAGAATCACTGATAAAGAACCATAGAGACACAAAGATACTGGCCTCTGGGATTTCATGGAGTCACAGATGTGTTTTTTTTTTCATTTCAACCAGAACCACTCAAAACTTTACATTCATTAAATAAGTCATTAGATTTCAGTCAAATCACGGAATCATGTTTAATCTCTATCTGCCAAAAGTAAAAGTTAAAGCAAACCAAAACAAATAATTTGAATCATATAAAAAAAAAAAATCATGTCCCAAATTTACATAATCTTATCATTTTTAAAATTATTTGAAATTCAGAAGTTTATAAACCGTTTACTTTTTTTTTTGTTTGTTTGTTGTGGAACACTTGATGATGTAGTTTCCCAAACTGTACTTGGAATAAAATTGAATAGAACTAAAACAACAAATACAAATAAAATACATTTAAGGTATACGACATCTGAAATAATTTTTTTACAAAGTCTAAACAATAATAGAGATTCCATTGCTTCAACAAATAAAATAAATGACAAACTCTAAAATAAAGAACACAGGTCAACATAAAAAAAAAATCATTATCCATGTTCTTTTTTTTTTATTTATTTTGTATTTTGTCCAACTTTACCTGTTCTGATCAAAAGCGACAACAAATTAAAGTCAAACCCAAGCAGAGACACAACAAACTCAACGTGCTTCAACCGTTACCGTGACGGCCGGAGCGATGGATCACCTCGAGTTGGCGCGAGGTTCGCCTCCGCAGCCGTCCGCGTCTGCATGAACACGTAAAGACTGTACCGCATCATAGTCTTTACACATTTCTCTAAAGAGTGTGTTTGTGTGCATATGTTCTGATTCTGTGCTTACAAAACTGTTACAAACACATGACCAAACTTTCACATTCCTTCTTCATTAAAACCTAACTTCACCTTTCTTTCCCGTTGGACCTCATTCACAAACCCTTAAAACTCCATACATAAAATTACCTTTATCCCCCGGAAACTGCATAGTTTAGCTGAAGCAGACAGAAGAAAGGCATGGTTGAATGCGATTATAAAATCTTAGCTGCGTACGGCCCAAAATGTATAAAAACATGCTATAAAAAGAGGAAGTAGAGTAAATTAAAAGGCACACAAGGGTGTGTGGATCATGGCTCTGAAACAACTGAGTGATCAAAACAAATGCTGTTTTTTGTTTTTCTTTGCATTCTGTTACAATACCTGAGTATTTTTGACAAATTTCTTATAAGTTAAAGTTAATGCTTTCAGATCATCCAAAGAATTTCATTACTTCACATAACTTGACAGTGTCAGAGTGAAGGTCCTGACCGGGGATGTCTGGATCCTATCCCAAGAATCGGATCAGGTTTTCCATCAAGGTATTTGATCAGTACTGAAGTCTTTGACTGGACTTTGCTCCCAATAATGGTCGATGTTACACTGTCTGTGATTATGGCATTTGCACCTCCAGCAAAATGTGCAGTCAGTAAAAAAAAAAAAAAAAAAAGGGAAAAAAAGAGAGGATCTGCAAATAAAATTGTATGGTTTATGAAGCCGTAAGTTTCATCTGTACACAATTAACTGAAACCGCATTAGGATATGTTTCAAGTCAAATCAAAACAGCAAGTAAACGTACTAGTGGTAGTCACTCACTTTAGCAAGCTGTGCTGAAAGCATGCAGGACCAAGAGTTTATTGAAGACTTCTTCCACCCACCCACTGAGTAATTATCTTTTTAAACTGAATCATAAGATGTGAACTCCTCCAGAGATCCCTCCAATTCATCAGGGCCAACTCAGATCTTTATCAACACCTAACATCTGTGGCCAAAGCGAAAATGTGGAAAAGCAAAGTGAGGAGAGCAGCTATGTCAGAAGACTGCTTCCCCTTCAGGATGAATTATGTATGAAGGACCATAAAGCTATTTCCATTTTATTAACTATCATACACCGAAACGTTTACGGTTATTAAAGGAAGTGTGCAAGGGAGGTGGGCAGGGGGAGGTGGGGGGCAAATAACGTTCACGTGAGACAATGCCCCCATTTGCTCTCGCATCCGATACCGTCAATCTAATTAACTACTGGTGTTGTCCTCTGCTCAGATAGGATTCAGAGTCACCCTGCTGGAAATAAGGCTAAATGTGCTGCACAAGTGATCTGTTCAGTACCGGAAATGCTCAGCCTGGTAGGCAAAGCTTCGAGCTCTGCAGATCAACTTGCAGGCACTTGAGTGTGTGTGCGCAAAATGTTTACTCTAAACAGAGCCGGCCCGATGCAGAATCTGATTTGGACCCCACTCCAGTTCACATTAAATAGCTCCAATGGAGGCATATGAGTAAAATCTCGGACAGCAGTGTTGTTAAGGTAACGGATAAATGTAATTTCCATATGCCGCCTCATAGTACAATGGAATAAAGTAAAGACTTCTATTATACATGCTTTTGACATAAAATGTATACAAACTTTAAACTACCTTTGTTTCTAAATAGTTTTGATATTTAATTAATTTGTGTGATTTATTTTGTTTTATTTAAATGATCTATTATATAAAGTCATTGTGCAACGTATTGATGTACTGAATTGTGGCACTTTTGACTCTTGATGACTAAGGAGGCAGAATTGTAATTTATATATTAAATAGTTATATTGTCCTAAAAATCTGACTCTAGCACAGACACAAACAACAGCTGGCGACATTTAACTACTGGCATTCAATTGTGATCAATAACGTAATGATGCAACTACGAATAAATTATAACAAATAGTGCACATGTCAAGTTTCTTGACTTTCTAAACGAGTCAAGAAAATGTTGAGGATTTGAGATCAATGTTCTGTTTAAGAATCCAAATACTTATGGGTACTTCTTGCTGGCCTGGAGGCCCCAAGCAACAGCTTAGTTTGTTTTTGCCTTGGGCCGGCTCTGACTAACAACGTCTGTGAGACTGGTGCACCCTGTGGTTTGGACTGTACCGTTAAAGAGAGATAACTGTACCACAAAGTGTGTGTGATGTTGGGACCTGGTAAATATTCATTGATTATTTTTTTTGTATATTGTGTATATTTTTAGGGTTTTCTTATTTTTGTTTGATGCTGTTTACAGTTTTACAGCAACCACGCTACATTTCTACATGATGTCTCCATCCTCTATGCTAAAGCTGGATCTGCGACTGGAGTCGACAGACGCCTCGGGGGACATGGCAGACAGCAGCGGGTCTCCGCCCATAGGGGACAAAGGCTCGTCCATCATCAAGAAGCCCAGCTCGCCTCTCCTCCCTTGGACGTCCAGTCCGCCTAGGTCGCCCAGCCCCGACATGCCGTCTGAGAATCCGTGTAATCCATCGTACAGGTCCAGTGACTGGACAAAGTCAAAGGGCTGGGAGCTGCCCACGGCTGGGAACTGGATGGGCTGTTGGGGTGGGAGGTGCTGTGGGAGCGGTGGCAGCTGCCGGGCCTGAGGCTGGAGCTGGTTCTGAGGAAGGAGGTGGGTCTGGGGGAGGAGGTGGTGCTGCTGGGGCTGAGCCTGGTTGTGGGGTATGTGCTGGGACTGGTGGAAGGCTTGTGCCTGGGCATGAGAAAAGTTCTGCTCCGGGCTGGTCTCTTGTTTTATACAAGAAGGCATCATTTCACTCGGGTTCAGGGCAGATGGGGAGTTGCTTGGCAGGCCATGTAGTCGAGCCTGCATCTCCAGCTCCTGTTGACAGCAATTTCAAACGTCATCCCAAATATCGCCTTCATTGTTTTCTTGTTTATCCATTTCTGTTAAGTGTCTCACCTGGATACGTAGCAAAAGCTGTTTGTTGGCCATCTCCATCCTTTTGAAGTTATTTTCCACCTCTCTGGATCTGTGCACATCCTTCTGCATGCGTTTGATATAATCTACAGATGCGCGCAGTATAGTACCTTTGTTCCAACGTACATCGCTGCAAACAGAGGAATGTACACACAGCTGGTTACTCATATGTCCTTTGGATCCACTGACACCCAGTGAATCTGAATATCATTAAACATATTGCTTATTTCAGTAATTCAACTAAAAAATGAAACATATGTATAAATATTCACTATACCTGCATATATTTAAGCTTTTATTTCTATTCATTTGGATTAACGTAGCCTACAGTTAATAAAAATCCAAAATTACATAAGACCAATAAAAGGAAGAATTTTTTAAATACAAAAATGTATCTTGTATGTATATGCACTTCAATAAAATGGTATTAAAGTGCGTATAATACAATAGTATTATATGGAAGAGTATTATGTGCTCTTGCATATAATACAAGAGCATATTGTATTATATGCTCTTATATGCTCACGCTAGAAACTCCAGGCGCTTCTGGGCCAAAACGCAGGTGACTGTATTGGGTTGATCGGCCGTAGGAATAAACCATTATCCTGGTTTGCTCAGAATTCTGCAGAAAGATTCTTACAATTACAGGTTCCCCAAGTCAACTGTCAAAGGTCGACTACACCGAAGGAGATGAATGGCAACCGATGCTAGTTCCAGATCCGAGAAACAGCAGTTTTACCGAGACTGACTGCCTACTCACGCCAGAGCTAAGAAGAAACCCCAATAACCCCTTACCAAGCAGTGCAACCTTTTCAAAGACCTGACCTGAGTCATCCACATTGTGAGCTAGTACAGCAGCTAACTGGTTCCCAACTGACATTGCAAGACAAAAGCCACTTCGTCCTTCAAAACACTTTTCACAGTAAGTGGTGTCTGGGAAGTAAAAGCTTAAGATGATCAGTTTAAGAGTTTTTATTGTGGGTTTTTTTTTATGGTGACTTTTGAAAACTTAATTAAAAGCATCTCACTTAGATGTACAGGCCATGCATGCTACAGCTAAAGCTGATTACAAAGTTCAGACTGCTAAAACCAAGATTGAGCTTATGTCTTTTAAAGTTATTTTCTTTCTCTTTCATTCCACTGAATGACATAAAATAGCCATAAAAACATTATGAAATGCCTTGCTTTCTTAAAGCTAATGTTAAACATGGCTGAAGGCTCAAAACATAACTATTTCCTGCTGGTAGGCAGTCGCAGCAAACTACTGACACTCAAACATTGAATATTGTTATTTGCAACGATTTGAACTTAATATGAGATTGTTTCAACAGCAAACATTAGGTTTTATTGTTCATGGCTGCCCAAGTCGGGTATAGATCTGTTGTTGTAGCTCTCAAAGCTCTCACTCCTGCTGCAGTTCATGCCTTGTGATTTGTCCTCCTCTTCCTAAACAGGCTTTGATTCAGGTTCCTCTCAAACCTGCAGTTGTCCTTGTTGTTTCCTTTTTTCTAATACGCTTTTTCCCTTCACTTGATTTCTCCATTAATAGGTTGCTTTCTCAGTAATGACCATCTGTAGCTACACTCCCACCCCAAGGAGGGCATAGTTAACTGTATGCTGTACAAATGTCAAGTCAGTATGCTTCCCAATGACTGTGTAGGCCATAGCATGGCCATAAGATAACATCCCTGCACGAAGAATCCCTTTTTATTGGTCTTGTGTAATATGTTGAATTTCAGAAAAACTTTGGGTTTCTATTCCGAAAGTCAGAATGATCAAAACCAACTAAAGTAAATGCTTGGAAAGTACATCTCTGAGTAAAAAATGTAATATGAATTTAACTTTTGATAATATTGTAATTTATTGAGATGTTCCTGTAAACAAAGCAAACTGAAAGACACTCACAGGTCATTGGTTTTGGGAATCATGGTGCCCAGCTCTTTGATTCGATCATTAATGTTGAATCTTCTCCTCCTTTCAACTATTGCAGAGCAAAGAGACAGAAACAGAAAAACATTTTTGCATTTTGGAGATGAATCATGCGAAAAAGCACAAATACACACAGAGTCACAAACAGTCACAGGCAATTACTCTTAAGTGCTAGAACAGCAGAAACAATCAAGTTAACTATCCACCCACTTGTTACACCATGTCAGCTAAATCAGCATAAAGCTGTAGCAAACTGTGCAAGAGGCCAACTGTGCTGTGCATGTTTGTCGCTGTCAATGCGTCCAGTGCAAAGACACTTACTTAGATTGTGGTTGTCTTTCTTCTGTCTCTCCTTGGCCAGTGCACGGGCTTCTGTGTCTTTGCAAAAACAAAAAGTAATCAACTAAAGGCTGTCAAGGTGGCACAAAAAGATGTCACAGATGACCAGGAAGGGTCACCGCGGTTCTTAGAGCAACTTTTACATCATCTGTAAGGAACAAAATGTTTAAAAACTCAGTTGTTCGCACCTGACAGTTCTCGCTTGATAGTCAGGTTGGCGGGACAGGAGTTGCTCGTCATTCCGATAGTCGGCGCCTTCATCCCAGGACCTGTGTAGACGTCCAGGTGGCTGCTGGAAAGCGGGAGCTGGTAGTAAGCGGAGCACAAACAAAAAGACACACACTTTATTTTTAGAAAACATGTCTAAATACAGACCTAACGTTAAGCGTTTGAAAAATAACTATTTCATTGCATCAACGCAAGTAATGGCTCGGTCTTTTTCTAAAAAAGCAAATACGTGTAGGGTCAAACATGAAAAATTATGCTTCTATTTTGATATATATTTAAGTTATAGTGTAAAATTACAATCTCATTAAAGTTTACAAAATACAACACAAAGAGTACCCTATAAAGTATAATCTCATCCATCTGCACTTCAGTTTCAATATGTTATTCCCTACCAAGAAATCTTTCATGGCTTCTTGCAACTTGTAAAATACTTTTATGGAGTCAGTGTTCATGTTTATTGTGCTGTAAAGCACAAACAGCAGCAAGTAATGAAATAACATCACACCTGAGATCTGCTTGCCAAATGCGCAGCAATGATTGACAATCGTGTTATCAACCTTATCTGTCTTTTATGGCCAGATTCCCTCCTCTGCCTTCTCCTGCTCCTGAATTTACACCTGCGAAGTGCTCCAAACTCCAATATCTTGCACTTTAGACACTATATAACAGCAGAGATTTAACTTGGTAAGGACTATTAAAAAGAACTCATTTCCTTTTAATTGTGCAGGCCAAGGAGTCAATGAGTTTTAGACCCGTCAAGGAGCCGTGTCAGACTGCCCTAAAGCAGTAGGGACGAATGTGGCCCTACTAATGAGGCCTGACAGATAAAGAGCTCAAGGAGAAAGATAACTTAATCTGTAAGCTACTGTGTGAGCTGGAGGATTAAACACATTCACAGACATAAACATAAACAGGTATTTCTGAAGTTTTGCAACTAGACTGAAAGAATTCAATACCAATATAAACAAAACGCTTCAAATTATTAGAAAGTTGATCTGCGAAAGTGTGGAAAATGGCTTAAAAGTAAAAAAAGAAAGAAGAAAGTATAAATCAATTATTAAATACTTAAATTTGACATCCAACAGAGTGGCTATTCATTTATAGGCAAATCTGATGTTTTTTCGGGTTAATGTTTAAGACAAATCAGTGCATCATCACACATAATAAAATCCCAATAAAAAATTTTTACTCCTACCGGTCATATTAACATTATTTCTGCTGACGGTAGATGACAGAAAACACACGCGCCATCTCAGCCTGTTTCTCCCTGCTTCTGCGCTTCACTTCGCACATTCTGATCAGGAAATGCCAAGAATCTACTCGTTTAATTAGCAGCTAATTCTGAGCCCGTGTCACCGTCTGCTTGTAGACTTTCAACACACTTTCTCTGTGCCTGGCATTCAGTGGTGTCCCCCAGTTTTTTGCTAAAGTTTAAAAGATTCCAAGAATTCCAAGGAATTTGCTGTCTTAATCCCCATCAGGATTAGCAGGTGAGTTTTACTCACTGTGCTGACATTAAAGGGAGTAAAAAGAGGCCGGGTAAGCTGGAATCTATCCAGCACACAGTTAACGCACTGATATGCAGTTTCTACTTAGTTCTTCAGCAGCCATGTTTTGAGACTCTGAGATTGATTGGTGTGTGCTGACCAATCTAATCACACAGTGCAGCACAGACTCAAAGACAAAGTTTAAGTGATTAAACCAATCAACCGCACAGGGCGGTGGGAGATAAATCCACAGCTGTGTATGTGGGTTTCTGTCTCCACGCAGCCATTAGTGAGGTTGAACACACACAGTATCAAAGCCTGCTTTGATTTAAGCTCAAATTGAGATGTGAAATCCAACAATACGAAATGGAATGAGGAGAATCTGAAGTGCAGGAAAAAAAAAAGTCCAATAATATGCTTGTGTGAAAATATGCTGATGCATCGCTGACAGAAGTCCAAACTCGTAACACGCAGCATAAGAAAACGACAATTAACTGCCTCAGATCTAAATCAAAGTTATGTTTAAGCAGCCAGAGAGCTTTTTATCTTACCAGCTGAATCTGTTCTCCTTCAATAACTTCCACAATGGCATACGTCTTATTCATCTCCTTCATCCTACACTCCTTTGCTTACAAAGGCCGAGGGGGGCTTTCTTCTTCTCTCCTGGGCTCGGGCGGCACATGCAGAGGTTTGTGGCGTCCGCCTCCTCTGCTGCTGCTGCTACTGCTGCTAAGAGAATGACCTCAGCGGCGGCGCTCCGGCTCGTCTTCTACCTCCGTTCTCCACCAAACAGGAGTGAACTTTCCCCCAACTGGACTTTCACTCTGTTTTCCCTCCAGCATAAATTGTCCTCATCGCCCCCACCCGTATACACCCCCTCCCTCCTTTTTTTTCCTTCCCTCCACCTCCCTCTCTCCGAATGTCTTGTAAACAAGTTGAACTCTAACTGGTGGCGGCTTAATTGTTAATTTTCTGAGTTTGCTTCCTCGGACACAAAGCGCAGCACAGTCCTCGTCCCGGCATGTCTTCCTGGCTATTTCTAACTATGTCCAACACGGTTTACGGATGGAATGTTTAGTGTTTAAGACAATTATACACTTTGTTTCGTGAACTTCACTTTGTTTGTCTATGTGGTTTTGTTTATGGCTGCATGAAGATATAACTGATTGGATGCTGTGAGAGCATGCTGAGTGAAAGGAGGAGAAATCAGTGACTGCTTTGAAAGATTAATATACTGTGGTTTAATTAATAGATAAGCCTAATAATGTCCAATAATAGCAAACATCACTAATATGGTAATTATTGTAATATAAGAGCTCAAACTCTTTATACTAATAACTGACTTGCAATATCTCACTATATGATGTCTTTTTTTTACTGGGCTCAGAAAAGCCATAAAAGTCGCTTGAAAATGAAAAAGAAAAAACCTAAAACGTCAGTTATGTAGCCTAAATAATATTGTTTTCTTTTTTATCTATCCAAGGAGGCTTGAAAGGGACTTAAAGTAGTAAAATATGGTTTTAAAAATGTCACTCAGTCCATATTTTCAAAACTAAATTGCCTTATTTGAAAAAAATCAAATACTATTCAAAAAGAGGCTCATCCTAGTCTACTACAGTTCTGAGATAAACAGCACACAACACAAAAGTATAAACATTTGAAATGTTTTCTCATTTTGTAACGTAACATAGTTGCACATTAAAGCCTATTCCTCTTTGGAAAAAGCTCTAGCTTTGACAGACTGGCTTGAATATGTCTCTGAATAATACATTTCAAATCTTGCCACAAACAACCAATTAAATTTAGAATCTAGTCTTTGACTAGGCCATTCTTTCACAGTTTTTCTTTCAAGACTACCTTTATCGTCATCATTAACCTTGACCAGTTTTCCTTTTCCTGTTGAAGTGAAACACTACCACAGCAGTACGCTGCCTCCACTATGTTTGATGGGGACGGTGAGTTCGGAGTGATGGTCAGTGTTTCTGCTACATGTAGCATCTTGGATGAATTTTCAAAAGCTTTCAATTTTGTCAACATCAAAAAGCAACATTTGAATTGAGATGAATTTCTCAATGGGGGGGTTAATTTACTAATTAGTCGGTTGCATTGAATTTTAGTTAGAGGTATCATAGAAAAGGGGCCTAGATAAAAGTGCATGTCAGAATTTTAGGATTTGCTTGCAAACAATCTGTAAAACCAAGCATCTGTTCCATCTACTTCTGATTGCCTGTGACATTAAGCCCCAATAATTTAAGTGTGTGGCTGTACTGAGACAAAATGTGGAACAGCTACAATTAAAGTAGTTTGTAGATTTTACTTTGTGTCATTTGGAATAAAATTATGTGTGCAAAAAACCCCCCAAAAAACCCGCTACAACAAACTGCAGTTAAAAACAAAACAAATGCCTCAAGGTTTTACAGTCTGCAGAGCCGGAGATGCACTCAGTCTTTAACCTCTAGGTTAACTGGATGCATAGTACAGGCGTCATATGAAAATTAAGAAATCTGTTTATTTTTAGAAGGAGGACTCTCTCTACTCACTGTGTTTGGCATCTGAACAGGGTCCATGTATCCTTGAACGTCGTCATAACTGGGCTGCATACTTAGAATGTCATCAATAACCTCTTCCATCTGCAAATTATAAAAGAAAATTGAGCAAATGTCATTTCAAGATAATTCAGAAGACCAGTAGATCCAGCTTCAATACAGAAATACATTACCGAGTCTGAGTAAAAGAAGTTTAAAGGTCCCTGTTTATTAATTATAGAAGAAATTTTCTGTAAATAATATTAAAGTATTCAGCCAGTAAAACCACTGGCCCATTTTCCTATATTTTTTTTTCTTACATTTTAAAACCACTAAAAGCATTTAGAGAGCTAAATGAGAGCATTTACTCCGTGCGGCAGTGTAGAGTAATTTTTCTCTTCGAAAGAAAAAAAAGAGAAATTGTAGAGTTGAAGGCAGAGTGTTGGTCAAAGTCTCCTAGGTTCAAAGGCCCCAACGTTCTGCTGTTCCTCTGTCACTTGTTAAGCTGTAATTACAGCAGGAAGGCCATTATGGAGCATTTAAATTCCACTAATTGCCTCTCTCAGTTAGTCACCACTTTCTTCCAACTCACCTACTGTTCCTCTGCAAAGTGCTGCTCCTGCCCACCAGAGTGCAATTAAAACATTATGACGCTTTCATAAAAAGTGGAGATCATGTCGCCTCTGGGCTAATTTTCAACCCTCGTAATTTTATATATTGGCATAATTAAGTTATATATTTGTGTTGGGTCCTTGCAAACTGAGCTTTAAAAGAAGACCATGAACCTAATGTTTATGGGTTTATGTTTATTGCACAGTCTGCCCAGCACGCTTGCAGTTGCCTACCTCCTTCTCGTGGCTGGAGCCAATGTTGAGCATAGCCATGGGGCTGTTGGGGGCGCTGTTGCCAGACATGAGCTGCTCCTTACACATGTGTGGGGAGTGGAGTGGCGGAGGTGCGGACGCTGAACCCCCCGCAGGTCCCATGTTTGTGGGAGGAGATGGTGGCATAATCCCTGCCACTGCGTGAACCGTCTGGGGGACACAAAGAGGAGAAAAAAAGGGTGAAGGTGAACTGAGAATGCTTCGAACCAGTCACTGAGAAGAGGTTCTGTCTTTCTACGTATTGAATATAAATGAGAGATGCAGTGCCTTGCAAAAATATTCATAAGTCTTAGAACTTTCTCATATTTTGTCACATTACATTTTTTGACATGACATTACATAAATTTGGTCAGCGTTTTATGTGACAGACCAACACAAAGTGTAGGTGAAGTGGAAAAGCAACAAGTTGTTTACAAATTTTAATTTGTGTTTGGTTTTAGCTATCTGTGGTAGCAAACTGAGTGACTAACATAACCTGAACACACCATTCCCTCGGTAACATTTGGGGGTGGCAGCATCATGCTACTTTTTTTTTCATTATGATTCTTTTCATTCACAGCTAAAGCTGATTACAGGGCGTTCCTAGAAGAAAACATATTAGAGGCTGCAAAGACTAGAGATTAGGGCAGAGGCTCACCTTCCAACAACACAAAGACCCTAAATTAGATGAGCAAATCTGGTAAAAGACATACCTGAAAGACATTGTGTGCTGAAGTAAAAGGCGGTTCTTAAAATAACTGACTCAAGCAGAAATAAATTCATGCACACGCGAGACTTTTCATATTATCAGTAAACGTCATTACAAACTAAATATTTTGTTCCACTTCACAGGCACATAGTACTTTGTGTTTTTCTATTATATACAGACCAGTAAAGCACATGTGAAAAAGCTTAATACTTTTGCAAGCCACTCTGTACGGCAGAGTGTTCAACAAATACCTGTTTGTTAGCAAAAGTGGTTGAGAGATATTCTTTCACTTGTTGTCTCCGTGACTGACGGATGTGATAGTCTGTTGGATTTTCAAGGTGGGTTTGCACCTGTGTGAAGTAAAAACACAACAATTCAGTTTAATCATTAAGCAAATTTGACTTCTTTCATTGTTCCAAAACTGAAAATGACGTATACTCACATAAATCAGTTTGACAATTATCCCTATATTGTTCATAAAAGCCTGTCAGCTCAGAATGGTTTAACATTAACATTTAAATCCATGTTTAGAGCACTTTATATCTCAGTGATGCGATGGCACAGGATATACAGCAGCATTAAGTCAGTGATGTCTACAGAGGCAAAGCTGTACAAAATCCCCAAGTGTGGCTCCACAGAGTCATGAGCCAGCCTCATTCCTTCACATCAAAGGCCGGAGCTGAGGAGGGAGCTGCCCCCTGCTTCTTTTATCCACTTTAATAGCCGAGAGCTGGGTTATATTAGAATAACCACAAGCATTTCAGCAAATAGATGTTTTACAATTCCCTTGTCAAAGACATTTCTGTTGCTGGATCTCATTTTATCTGCTACCCACTTCTTGTGCAACCCTACATAGAGATATTTTGTATTCATTGGTACACTTTAAAGTGTTATGTACTGGAAATACACTACTCCAACCCTACTCCCTTTCATTTATTTTCTCACTTAAAATAAAATTCAGTTTTTTACATGCACTAATCTTCCTCAGGAATTTTATATTAACTTCTGGCATTCAGTGGATGCATTTCAACTGCACTAAACAGTCGGGCTGAGTGTCCAGCTGTTCACGCTGGACTAATAATGACAGAAACTTCAAAAGTTTATTTTAAAAACAAAAGTTGAGTGCCCAGGTTTGAACTTAGTGATCGACACAGGCTAAACATTACATTTACATAGAAATAAGGTTTATTCCTGTGAAGTTTTAAGTAGAATGATTGACATGAACACTAAACCTTCTTTAACAACAAGTACCATAAAATTTGGCTTTGCTGGTTATTGCATAACCTCGCCGACAAAAGGACAATGAACGCAAACGATTACTTTCCTGTCTCTCAGCTCCTCACCTTGCCGGAGGAACAATAAACACTGATAAACAGATACAATAACAACACGTCTAGCAGTGAGGACGAGCAACAGGAACAACTGTTTAGTTCTGTCTGCTCGGCCCAGCAGGCTGCGCAGTACCGGAACTGACAAACTCCAAAGAAATGTGCTGCAGGAGGTATGACAGACAAGAGAGCTTTCTTTATCTACAACAGGAAAAACACAGAATTCAAAGACACCATTCCATTTAACCACACATACGTAAGCAGGCAAAGTAAATAGTCGATGCAATTCAGGCGTGTTGCCTCACACTGTTAAGGCTGTGTACATGCTGGAGAGATATTCAGTTACAAACAGGACAAAAAAACAAAGCATCTGAAGGAGTGCTGCACACTAACACAGATAAGGACAAACACAGGCATCTCTGGAATCAGGCAAAATGTCACTTTGCTTTATCAGCCCCTGTCCGACTCTATCTGCACCACCCATATCTGGCCTATCACAAAACATGTCAAAAGTCTCTTATCTTCTCATTCTGGCTTCTTCCATGAACATTGCTCCCCTTTATCTTTTTAGTTATTCCTTCTTTCTCAATCCTGTCTCTGAGTCCTGACTACACAGCACAGCTCCTGGTCAGAACGGTCAATGGAAACGTCCACTGAGCCATGATTAAATCCTCTGAAACAAGACTGACAGTACTATCTGTTGAGTGATTTTCTTCTTTTGTAATGTTGTTGTTTTTGGGCTGGTTACACAAAACCCAACGAGTTATACCCGATTCTAAAAATAGGTTGTAGAAGGAGAGGGCAGGCCAGAGGAATTCTGTTCACAGTAAAATTATCAAACCACAGATCTGTGTTAGTTTTTCATTTTTCCTGCCTATTTACAAGCCAAGATAAAAAGCAGTCTTATGCATTTCCACAAACACAAAAATTTAATCCAGCCACAACTTCATAAAAAGACATGCACAAATCATTTTACTGATTCGTCAATTTCTCCAGTAGACAAGTCAAACCTTTTTCACATTTTTAAAAAGCAGAATTTCCTCAAACAATGAATCAACATATATTTCCCATCTGCAGAACAATATTTTCTAACATTTTTTTGAGCACAGAACATAAAAACAGCAATTTGGTAACAATCACTGACCTTCAGAACCTCCACAGGGACCTGCATGCTTTGGTACTGCTGCGGAGTGCTGATCGCTGGCGTAGGTGCAGGGGGTCCAGCCATGCGTTGCTGCATGTATTGCATCGCCACATTCTGCTGCTGCTGCTGCCGCTCACGCTGCTCCTCCTGCTGCAGCTGGTCTCGCATCAGCTGCATGCAAACAACCACAAATATCTCAGAATGCTTAAGGAAACCAAGAGTAGAGCAAGGCTTTAGAAAATGATGGAAAAGTGAGATGATTACATCAGAAAAAATAGTTAAAAGTCATAAAAAAACAACAGTTGACTAAATATACAGTGCCTTGTGAAAGTATTTAAACCCACTGAATTCTTACATATTTTGCAGCATAAACATTGATGTATTTTACTGGGATTTTATCTGATAGATCAACACAAAGGAGCATGAAATTCTGAAGCACAGGGAAAGTGATACCTGGTTTTCAAATTATTCTACAGCAAAATCTGATGCATTGTGTTGCATTTGCAATTAAGACTTTGATACCCCTAGACAAAATTCAATGGAACTAATTATCTTCAAAGTAATCTAACTAATAAACAGATCCAATTAACAGGTGTAATAATACAGCTTTTGCATGAAGGCTCGGTACAACTCTGAGGAGTTCAGTCCAGAAATCTAATAGAGTGGCATTGATCAGATCAGAGCAAAAATGTTACTGAATAGCCTTTGTGATAGAAAACTAAGACCGGGCATCACCTGCAGTGTAGCATCCTCACTGTAAAACCAGTGTCCTGCTCTGGGGAGGTGTTTTGTTAGCAGATACATAGACGTTGACTAGGATTGAGGAGAAGTTGATGAAGCTTTATGGTCTAATGGCCAAATGTCTTTTGGGCATTAGAAAACTTCTAATTGGTGGTTAGTTTTTTGTTGTTTTTTTTTTTTTTACAAAGGAGAATAGGCAGAATGGGCTTCACATAAAACTGAAGTTTGTTACCGCAACATGACAAAATCAGAAACAGTCAAGCAAATATGATTACTCTTGCAAAGCACACAGCTACTGTTCAATTAAGAATAATGAAATTGTTAAGAGGAATTTCTTAATTCAATTTAGGATGAAGACAGCAACCAAATATACTGGCAATCGCTAAAGGGGAACTTTCTGAATGCTTGAACCAAGCTGTGTTTCACCTGCATTCGCAGCCCGATGCGTGAGGCCATGGCTGGGGGCCGAGGCGGCAGGGGAGGGCGACCCGACGTTAATGCACCACAGTCCAGCCCGAGAGGTAGAGGTGTCTGTGTAGGAGATAAAAGGAGATTTGAAAAAAAGGGAGGAGGAAATCAAAGAGGGGAAAGAGACAGAGGCAGTAGAACGTTCCTGAATTTTGCTAAAATAAATCTTTGGATCAAAGGTTCTTCAATAAAAAATATGATGACCTGGTAACTGTTCTTTTTGATCTTTATCAAGATAAAATGCATGTTGGGTTATTTAAAGAGACCCTTTGCTACAAGGTGGCACCTTAAAATGCTTGCAATAACTTCATAGATTTAACATTTTCAGCCAGAGTTTGGACTTCCACATCTTAAAAGCACAAAATGCTAAATGTTCTCTAGCTGCTGATGATGCTATATTGTAGTGTCACTGCTACATGATTTCCAGTTAATTTGTCTCATTTTATTTTAAGTTTTTTCACTTTTTTGTTAGCGTCCATAAATAGTATTGATAGCTTGTCTACTCCACTATCAGTGAGTGAAAAATAAACTTCTACTGTGGAAACAGTACAATAGCTTATTTTGCAACAATTGAATAACTACACAAAACTAAATAAAATATAATCCCTTTTCAAGTCAGGGAATTCACCACAAATAAGCATTTTCAGGCCTCACTGGTGAGAATCTTCATTGTCAAAGTAAGTACTACAAGAAACAGACGTTTTTGTATCAGCTGTTCGTTGATGACATGTTTACAAATGTAGTTGGAGGAAGTACAAAAGCGGCAGGAAGCTTTGCGAAAGTAAACTGTATATTACAGAAAAGTCACTAAGAAATATAATTCTATCTGTCATCAGATGTGATGAATGTGGAAACGTCCTAAGTCTTTTGGGATTCTCAGAGTTAAAGTAAAGGTCTACATAGTTGAAAAGGGAATCACTGCAAGCAAAATCTTTTTCTGACCAGAAAAAGATTTTACGTCCACTGGTATTTTGACCATTCATCTTTGGTAATAAGCTCAAAAGTCTTAGAGGGTGTAACGCCTCCTTGCCTTTATCTCTAGCTCACTACCAGTTATTCTCTGTTAGATTCAAGTCGGGACTCTGTCTAAGACTCTCCCAAGCATCAGTGATACCTCCAGCTAAAAAAAACATGTTGGTAAAAACCTTAAATGCAAACATGACAGGAGTATGAATACCTTTAAATGTGTAAACACATAACTCTAGTATTTTACTGTTTTTAGATAAAGTTGCAGAAAGAGGTAGCTTGGCAGCCTTGGTCTGCTTTAGCTGAGAAATAAGTCTGATTTACAATAAATATTTAATTCTTAAAATTGTTCAGCCATCTTACCTAAAATATTTTCTTTTATTTTGTAGTGTTGCTTATGGTTCTTAAAAATCTTGAGCTATAGGTAATGAAAACACATTTGCGCTCATTTTTCCCCCCCTCACTTTATCTGTTGCATTTTATCCTGCTTATTATTCTGAAATCTATATTGTAAACCAAATAAATATTGTTAAATAAATATTGAGGGAAAGCTATACATGCTATTTTATTTTTTTATAGCGAATTCTTTTTTTAAAAAAAGAAGAAAACGATTATATTGGCATTATATAATGTTCAGTTGAGTTCTTCGATAATCTGATTTCACAGAAAAAATATCTCATGTGAATGCAATTATCCATTATTTGTTTCTCGGTAATGAAAGCAGAAATTGGTAGATGTTACATATAAACATATTTTAATATTCTAGTTAATAAAGTATAAATCATGCTGTACTTTATGCCTAGAAGTGTTGTTATCCAATTATTTTCTTTTCAGTAGAGGACAAAAACAAACAAACAAAAACAAATGAGCACATAAGTATACTGACTTAAACAAGGAAGCACTATTTCCAAAGTAAACATCTTTACATTCATTGCTAATAAAGACATTAGCCACCAAGAGGACTTCCTCTATCATGTTGAGGAGGTCATGTGGAAGTCATGTTATCTTGTTGTCCCTGTGAGATCATGTGAGTTAAAGACCAGGGGAACACCCATCACCCCTGGATGCATCTCCTCCTCTTTACTCGCATGCACACATTACCAAAACACTCAGAGGGGAGTCCCAGTGCAGATAGTTCCCTTTCTGCAATGACTTGTGCTAATCTCTGCATGACTAAGCCCGCCTGGAACCCAAAACATAATGAAACGACAGCCTGCCCTCTGCTCCGTTCAACTGCTGATACAGCATGTGCGGTGGGAATGATAGACAGCACGGCTTCAGTCAGAATCCGATTCATCGGATCTTTCATCAAAAACGCTGTCTGTATATGGTCATAAAGAGAGAATGACCCGGAGAGAAAGACAGACAGAGAGAGAAAAGCTCATTGTGCGTGAGGTACAATAAGAAGGACAGCTCCTATTGAGGAGGACTGAAGCTGCCCGTTGTCCAAAGTGTGCATTTCAGCACCCGAGGGGGCACACACTGCCCGCTTTGTGCCAGTTAGAAGGCCTACATGAATAACACACACCCATGCAGAGATAAGTCATTGATACGCACAGGCATTCCAACACAAACTTGGACCAGAACGTGGATTTCAGCAAACAATAACTTTCTACTCGTAGCTCCATACTCCAATGAAGTGATTTAATCTCATACTAATGAGAATTTGTCCTGACACCTGGAGTCCCAGACCTGCAAAGTTAACAGTGAGTGTCCACATCATTGTAACTATGCAGAAACAAGTCTGCATGTAAACACACGCAATAGGTGACATGTTTGTAGTTCTATAGGTGCGTCAAAAAATAACTTAAAGATCTTTAATTTTATGACTGAACCTGCAACTTAGAATGATAATTGTATGTTGCAAGGAAGGAGGAAGGTTATTAGCATCAATAAAATAAACATTCTCAATTTCACTTTATAGATCTCAGGTACTTTGTTCTGTTTTTGTTCTGCTAAACAAAAAAAAGGCTGACCAAACTCTCCCAAAGCTCAAATTTGAACTTAAAATATACACAAATAAGTTTCAGAACATTATTACACTGAACACAAAATCGGCAATGAGGGCTTTATTCATTACCCACCAAGAATCAAACTGCTGCCACGTGACTTAATCATCTCACAGAAAAACCCAGACACCATATATGCACTCAATGTATAATGGCCCCTAGGGGGCGCACCCCACAGTTTGGGAACCTCTGGTATAGGAGTTATGAGCCCAGATCATTATTTCAGTCTTATATATATGTACAGAATCAGTCTCTAAACGTTGTTGAACTGAATTCAGGTTTTAAATACTTTTAGCGTCACATTCAGTGGTGATGAAGCTAAGAGCTCTCAAGTCAAAGGTTCATCGTATCCATCAGTGCCAAGTTTCCTGAAGTACTGCGAAGAATGAAAACTACCCTTGCATGTGACCTTTAACAATCAGCTCTTCAATTTCTAGTTCAATAATTTCCCACTTAATAATTTCAATTCATCATGACACAGTACAGCAGAATTAGAACGAAGGGGATCCCCATTCACTAGATAAGAAATAAACATTGTGAAGTATAACTCTAAAGTCCTGTCGGGTCACCAGAGGTTGTTTGAAACGAAAACCAAAACGGAAATTGGAGTTCTGGTGAGCTGCTTGGCAGCTTGGACTGGCTGAGTGAAAACACTCAACCAGTTCAAATTCAATTTAAAGTTGTTTAGAGACAAAAAGAGGTTTGTGAAATGGTTCTTTTTTATGAGGACAAAATTAGTCAGTAAAGGAGAAAAATCAACAAATCACATGACAGATCAAAGGTGAAACAAGGCAATTTAGCACACTGTAAAAATGAGTGTACATGTTAAAAATGATCATACAAAGAATCAAAATAGTCAGAAAATGTAAAATTGCTTCCATACTGATCCAGACCTGGAAAGCGATAATAGCAAATTCCAGACTTTTTTCAGATTTATGGTAGGAGGATCTCAAGAGATCCATGGTGTTAATTTATTTTATGAATAAAATTACTGCTGGAGGCAAAGTGTACAATGTCTGCATATTAAAGCATCTCTCCCCAACACATCTGCAGCATACAACATCCAGCTCCCATTATGACTCAGCCATGAGGCATACTGTATTACACTCAACATACATAGTTTCGATGCAGCTTCCTATTATCAGACTCACTACTACCAGACTGCATGATCCCATACATGGGCTCTCCCGCTGCCTGACAACCACTGGGGACATTTGTGACGCAGTCGCAGCACACAGCAGCTATTGTGTGTCCAGTGCTGTAATGTCACGGCCTCCTTCACTTCAAACGCTGTCAGCCAGTAGGAGGATGCAGAGCGGAGGAAGCCCAGGTCAGAGGCCAGCTATGGATTGTGCCGCATGTTAGTCACAGACACACTGAATAGGCAACAGATACAAAAAGCACCGCTTTAGGTATGTTGCATTATGACAGCCTACTGTTTTTAGCAAAAAATGTACATGATCATGAACTGAAAAGTTCACCCACATACACACACACACACACACACACACACACACACACACACACACACACACACACACACACACACACACACACACATAGAGGAAGTATGAGGCCATGGCACCTGTGCTTAGAGACATGGTGTTAATTTGTGGAAAGGGTATTTTTAGATGTGACTGTCCAGTGCCAAGGGAGGCCTCTTTGACAGCCAGCACTTAAAAGTAGGATACATACACACACACTACCCCCCTTACACAATGCATATGCACTCTGAGTTAGCAAAGTGTGCAGCCTGAAATTCAGAAAAAAAATTTAAAAAGTATTCAATGGTAATTTAATACTTTAATAAAGAGACTTTGAATTTAAGTTTAAACAGAAGTCATAAATATCTTCAGAGAACAGTAGATCAAACCTCAGTAGTCCATCCACTGGAATATAATGAGAGTTTAAATCTAAATCTGTGTTTGAGTTCCTGTTTTATTATACAGTATGATGATGCAGTCCTCATACCGGTTACCACTGACCTTGATTTGCCCCCAGCACCATTTATACCCCTGGCACATTTAGGTTAAAGAAATCTCTTAATTTTACCAGCGTATTTCTTCAGTTGGAGGTAATATGAATGTTTTGTAGCAGCCCAGCCAGACTCCTGACTTAAATCTGATAGAGAATATGTGGAGGGAGCTAAATGTCAGGGTCATAGATTGAAGGCCTTCCGTTCTCAAAACGTTGAAGCCCATCACAGTCAAAACATTAGTGAGCACTTGCAAAAAGTCAATTTTTAAAAATTGATCCTCCTTTTAAATTTATTATCTTTTGGGATATGCCTGTCTCATTATCTGTCATAAACAAAGTTTTTGGTTAAATGAAAATTATTTTCTTTTGCATTTTAGGCTAAAGATTATGATCAGAAGGGAAACAATAACACCAAAAAAGAAAAAAAACAAAAACAATTCAAGATGAATTAATCCACCATTCAAGTCCTTTCAAAATTTAACAGAGAATACTTCGGTTACTGCTTTTCTCAACATTTCTGAAAACAGAAACAGAAATGTAAATGAGCACAACCTTAATTCAAGTGTAGTGAAACAAAGTCTTATAGTACATTCATTGAGACTTTTTTTTGTGAAAAAAAAATCATCTCTTATCTTTAAACTAAGCTTTAATTATTATCTTTGATATAGTTTTGGCCTGTATATGTCAAAACGTTTTCTCAGCATGACAATCATTGGTGAAGAAAGCCTTTCTGCACTAAGCTGCACATCTGCCTACTCTAAAGACTAAAATAACTCTCTGCTCTCTGTTCTCCTTTTCAGGAACACCCTGTTCCCCTGAGGCATGGTTGATCTTTTATTTTTATTTTTTTTACATGCATCTGTGTGTGTGTCTTTGTATGGGTCAGTGGGTGCAATGGCATGAATGTAAAGGTAATCCCTCTCTACAGCGGTTTGGATATAGCACGTCAACTGAACTATCAACTTGCAATAAATGCAACTAAAACAGACATAGTAAGCGGAGATACGAATGGAGGTGTGACATTGTGGTCCCGACATCACCCCAACACAAGAAGAAAGCCAAGCTAATTTGTGAGCCTGGCAGAGAGATGCGGTCGGATCAATTTCACATGCCATCAAGTCAAATCCCGCAGGTGGACTTCTATGACGGCCTATTTAAACTTTTAAAAGTACACAGACATATGAGCAGTTACCTGTTTTAGAGGAAAAGAGTTCACGAAGAGGTGTACACCGTGTTTGTGCTGCTCGCTACATGTCTAGTTGCTGCAGAATGACGGTCAGGGGAAATCACGAAGCAAGCAGAGATGGAGACAGGTGGTGAAAGTCCGACAGGAGAGAGAGAGAAAAAAAACAGAACAACATGTAAAGATGGAAAATCAATGAGTGGCGAAAAAACATAAAAACAGCCAAAGATGGTAAATCAGCAGGTGTAGATAATAAACTAGTTTTGATCTAATAAAAGTAGAAAAAATAAACAGCACAGACAGTAAAGTTTTAAAGAAGGGGAAACTGCAGGTGTGTCAAACACTTTGAATAGCTTACAAGTGAAGAATTTCCACAGCGGAAGCAAAGGAAGCAGCAGACCATGGTAAAAAGCATGAACATGTAGGCAGTTGGCATGTGGCTCTGTATGAGATTCTCATTGTGTGTATATCAAGACAAACAGTTTAGCATGTTTAGCTTCGATTAAAAAAATTAACATTTATTAATACTTATATTAAATTAGCACAATATATTGATAATCAAAGTTGCAAAAATGGTGCTTATGACATTTTTTGGTCATTTTCATTTTTACTGATGGACTTAAAGCAGCAGTGTTATTTGAAATCAACTTTTTTGTTTTCCCCTCATCAAAAACATACCCAGAGCTCTGCTTTGATTCTTTTGATGAATGTTTGAGAAATCCCTTTACCTCCAGTGGCAAACATTCAGCAGAGCAAAACACTTTGTGGGACTGAGGATGAAGATCGGAGCTTCTGCATTACAGAGCACCCCTCCTCCACGGCTTCCCCACTGGCCAGCGGCAAATAACAAGCACCTGGTGGAACTGCGCATCAGCTGAGTTCATTATACAAGCTACTTCACAGTGCAAAGCTAGTAAAACAGTTTTAACAGAGGAGCAATGTTGTGACAACTTCCTCAAGGCAGAGTATTGGAAAGAGCATCACTTTCTTAAAGAGACAGAGGCCCAATTTCAAGGAGTTAAATTAGTCAAATTTCTTTTAAGTCATATTTGATATATGCAGCTTTTTCAAAATATATGAAGGAAACATAGTTACTTAACTGTGCTATAGAATGGCATTATGTGGATGGAAAACACATAATAATGCCCCTTTAAACTAAAAGAAGTATAAATTCAAAAGCTTATTTTACAGAGTTTAGTTATACATAAATGTAATGGGTTCCATATCATGAGTAGCTTTTATCAAAACAGTTTAGTTTGTCTTTCTTGTAAAAAAAAAAGGTTTAATCTAAAAATCTTTCAGCCAGCTGACCAGCAGTTCACAGCAACAGCCTGGCCAGTCATTGTGATGCAGTACTCTCTGCTCCATACTGTCAGAGCAAATGGAGGTTCCTAATACACTGACTACAACTAGCTAACTAATTGGTTTTGAAACGTTTGAAAACCGTAGTACACTTTCATACTGCTGACAAAACATTAATGCTTTACATTTTGTTAATGTTGCTGATGCATGATATTTTTTTAAACGTCAATGCAGCTGACCGAAAGCAGAATTTATTTAAAAGATCATTATTTAATAAATAACCTCACCTTATTTCAAGCTATATTCAAGACTTGCACTTTACCAGAGAGATGACATTACCAGCTTTGGTTCAAATACCTCAAACATTTACAAAACGGAAAGAGTGCTTGACAGGAGCACTCAAAACAATAGTGCCATCTTGTCGGTATGGTTGAGGCCAAAGGCTGATGAACGAAAGCTCCTGAAACATTCTTAGACATCTTCTGATTGCAAACTCCTGGTGAGAATTTATTAAGAGATCTGGAAGCAGAAAGTGTCCAGTACATCTCAACTGGCTCTAATTACTGTCGTTTAGCTCAGTAGCCAGTAGACAGGTCATCTTGACATGTTACCATATCTGATCACAGTGAATGAATCTCTTCACCTGTCAGCTTCTAGGTAATTTGTTAACAGTCATTTAAGAGAGAGGGACTCTGCTTTCCTGAAAATACAGCAGTGAATCCTTTTAAATAGAGATGCACCCAATATGATACAGCAGGCATCAGTGTCGGACCCGATACTGACATCGTTCTTAGGCACATGTTGGCTGAGTTTACTCTGCAAGTTCAAGCCTGCTGTGAAAAGTTGTTGCAAGTTTATTTATAGGCATTGCAATATGATTAATTGTGTTTAAATAGATGTTTTGATAACACGTTTAAAAAAAGCATGACCCATTTGATCACACCTTTCTAAGCTCCCTAGGTGGCTGTAACTAAGAATTCAAACAGCTGCTGGACAGATTCACAGCAACGAGAAGACAATTTAGTGAAAATGATGAAGACAATATCACATAGCTTGTGGAGCAGAAGGTTTCAGCATTTCACCCATACAATGCATGTTGGTGTGAGCACAGACCCCAGAGATAAATGATCAACAGCCCACCACACACAAGACAACAGGTTTCAGAGACAAAACAAATCTGAGTTGAGTTGAAAAGATGTGACTATCCAAGATTAATTAAGAGGCCCCTAATTGACCACACACATTAGATTTTCCAGACTACAGGGTAAACACTGCTGCAAAACATCACCTTTTTAAAAATATTTACAGTATTTGTTCTGTGCACCAAGAGGAACACAAAGGCTGATTGGGTAACAGAAAGTTGCTACTTCTTTTATTCATTTGAACTTTTATCTCTACCTGCCATAAAATATGTAGGACTTAGAAATGTAAGGAATCAATTGGAAGACTAAGGTAACAGAGTTAGTAATGGAAACTGTTTTTATCGTTAATGCAAGTTTAAAAATGTCATCACTTTGCTTCAATAAAATAGTGAAGACGACAATAAATGTGTCACATGATCACCATGAGATCTTGTGTAAACAGAACTAAAGATATGGCAAAAAATAAATAAAAATGCAACACTATAGTTAGTGGATGGATGCAGAGCGGCTGGATGCAGGATGCTGGGGAAGATGGAGTCAGTTGCAGCCATCATTCATTAACAGGTGGGGTAATCCCTGGGAAAATCTGTAATCCATCACAGGGGCCTAAAAATCCAGCATTAACTGACTAAAGCACTGCTCAGTAAGAGATTGAATACACCGTTATCATCAATAAATACCACAATGCATCACTTCCCTTTTTCCTTCCATTAGTTTTCACAACTCCTAGTTTTGTTAGCGGTGAAGCAACTTCCTCTGCAGGCAGCCGAGGGGGGGAAGCTTTATGTCATAACACATATTCTAAAAGTGGAGATTACTTTAAATCAAGATTCTTGTTCCACTGCAGGAACAGTTCTGGAAATGATTCACTCTAACCAAACTGGTTATACACCAACTATGCTACTGTGCACTACATCAGCATGTATGGAGTCTGTTGTTGCTGAACATGCACAAACAGGTACTGAAACTGATGAGATACACTACTGCTTCTATAGCAATTTATAGAGAACATTTAAGTGTGGCTCACGCTGCTTAGGTTAATGCCACATAGAAACACCTGCATAGGTCATAAAGATGCAGAAAGTCTGGATTCTGTTTCTTTTTGAACAGTCATAGGCATCATCACAACACTGTTGTTAGCAATTCAATACAAACTGTTTGCTGCTTGTTACATTTCAATAATGCATCTAAGTCTAAAAGCAGCATTGTGTTGAAATCACAAAACAAAATGTGTTCAAATATTTTCAGAGATTCTTACCAGCGATTCTCCTACTATCCCAAAGACAACATAGTGAATTCAGGTGAAGTCTGATCCTCCACGCGTTGCAGCTTGAACCTGACAACTGATTGCTTCCTTGACCCAGCTTTTGCTTACAGCGCGTGAAGCCACTCCCCTCCCCGATATCCTGGGGACTTACAGTGGGCTGAGTGCAGTCAGTATTAGTCACCTTCTTCTTCTTCCTCTCTAACTGCACGGTCAGCTTCCAGCTCGTCCTCAGTCTCCCCCCCCCCTTTCTTCTAAATTAGTCGCAGTCGGGGCAAACAACAAGGAGAGTGCTGTCTTCCAGTAAACTCATCTGTCACATTTTTTTCTTGCTCAGTAAAGTGTAACTCCTCCTTCGGTCCGCCTCTCTGAATCTCCCTCTGTCTCAAAATCAGCATTTTATTACAGCAACACTTACCCATGTGCATGTAGAAGCTCTCACATAAACACAAGCCAATTCCTTATTTTGTTACTAGGTCACAGCGGTGTTTTACAGAACAATGCATCAGCATATTTACTTCTTTATTTGCATGCCCACATATTATCCTGCCAGAAAGCACGTAAATATTCACACACAAATCTGTGAAAACAGATAGCAACTGAGAACTAATGGAGATGAACTTTCATTGCACTCGCTTTCAGGTCAATGTCAGTTATTCCAAAATGTGCTTTTTTACATTGGTAAAGATAGGATTATTTCATAAGTCACATATTTTTAATTAAAAAAACACACAATCAGAATGTCATTTAAACATATTAACAAAAACTATCAAAGCATATTTTAACAAATATGCATTACTTTTAATGTGTGTCATGGATTAAACAGTTGACTAAACAACAGTTTAAATTTTATATGAGAGATTTTAAAGGGATGTGTTGGGTTTGAAGCTCTGAACAAATCCTAGTAATATGATATAATCTAATTGGACTGGGGTATTACCTCTTTGTAATTGTTTCTCATTTCTAGTAACAAATCAGTGGTATTTTACCGTAATCTACGCTCCCTTTTAATTTCCTTTACATCATCTGCTTCTCACATGTCAATATTGGTCTCCCAAAAACCATGTCAAAAATGGAGAAGCAGTGTGTGTGAAATCAACAACAGCCTCTCAAGTTAATGAGTAGAGCGATAAACCTGGCGCTTTACTCCAGCTACACCTTAAGTGTGAAGGACAGATCCTGAAATAAGTGGCCCATTAAATTAATTTATATGCCAAATAATGCATTCAAAACAACACTAAATTAGAACTTTAACAACTTATTCCATTATATATTGTAAAATAAATGAATGTGTTTATTATTTACAACAGTATTATTTTTACTGTCACTGGTTAATTTAGTTTCCTTTTTATTATATTAAAATATTGGATATTTGATTCATACTTATTTATTGTTGTTTATTGTGTACTTTTTTAGCTTATGACATTTTATTTTATAAAAAAAAAATTCCCTTCTCACCCTTCGGGGGGTGGTCTCTTTCATCCTCTGAGCTCGGGTCCTCTACCAGAGGCCT